>CAUYQG010080851.1:0-17665 GCA_963574415.1 Tarsius wallacei | reverse complement strand
TTGTTAGGCAAAGTGTTCTGTAGGTCTCTATTAAGTCCGTTTGATTGAGCGTCAAGTTGAGGTTCCAGATCTCTTTGCTGATTTTTTGCCCCGATGATCTACCTAGGGTTGTTAGTGGGGTATAGTCCCCAACTATAATAGTGTTAGAGTCAATATCTTTGTTTAGTTAACTTAGTAGTTGCTTTATAAATGCTGGTACTTCTGTGTTGGGTGCATGTACATTTAGGATGGATATTTATTGTTGATGGATTGAACCTTTTATCACTGTGTAATGTCCTTTTGTATCTTTTTAAATATTTGATAGCTTAAAGACTGTTTTGTCTGATATTAAGATCGCAACTCCTGCCTTCTTCTGTGATCCATTCACCTGGAAATTCGTTTTCCATCCTCTAACTTTGAGTCTGTGTCCATTCCTTGTGGTGAGATGAGTTTCTGGATGCAGCAAATTTATTGGGTCATGGTTTTTATACAGTTTGCCACTCTGTGTCTTTTCTGTGGTGCATTTAGTTCATTCACATTCAGGCTGATTATTGAATTGTGATTGTTTATCCCCATGATGAGGTTCTTATGAAGTTTTTTCATTGTGTTTTCTTTTAACTTTTGGGTTGATGTATGTGTGTGTTTTCAAGTTTGCAGTCATGATGTATTCTCTGTTGATTCTGCATTCTCCTGTTCTCTTGGGAAGTGCATGGTCATTCTTTTTTCTCTTCCTTCTATGCTTAATACCTTTTTAAGCATCTGCTGTAAAGCTGGCCTGGCAGCTGCAAAATCTCTTAGGGACTGGAAGTCTGGGAATGATTTTAATTCTCCATTGCTAATGAAGCTGAGCTTGGCTGGGTAGGAAATTCTTGGTTTAAATTGTTTATCTTTGAGGACTTTGAAAATTGAACTTCAGTCCCTTCTAACTTGTAGTGCTTCTGTTGAAAAGTTGGCTGTTATTCTGATTAGTCTTCCCTAGTAGGTAATCTGACTTTTCTATGACCTTTCTCTCTCACTGTCTTTAGAATTTGTTCTTTTATACCTACTTTGTGTAGGTGAATTAGTATGTGTCCAGGGGTTGGTCTTCTCATTTGATATCTGGCAGGGATTCCTTAAATCATTGTGTTTGGATGGTCACACATTTGGTGAGACAGGAAAAATTTTTTTGGCTAACCTCCTGACATACTTGTTCCACGGTGTTCTCCAAATCACTTTCTTCTTCTGAGATAACAATCAAGTCTATGTTTGGCTTCTTGGTAGAGTCACACATCCCTTGGAGGCTTCTTTCTTTCTGAATTTTCTTTATATGCCTGTAATAGGTCAGGCTAATTCCATGCTTTGCTCTTCAAGTTCTGAGATTCTTCCTTCTGGTTGGTTAATTCTACATTCTATGCTTCTCATCTTGTTATTATTTCCAGGATGAAGTTTTATGGCCAAAATTTCTGTTACAAGTTATTCCAGTGTTGCATTTTGTCTTTCTTGACTCTTATTCACTCTTTTCATCCATTCCCTAATCCAGTTGGGGTCATTTGTTAAGGATTTCCATTGTTTGAGCTCTGAGGCCTGATTTTTCAGGTGTTGCCTCTTTGGTATACTCAGAATTATCTGTGTTCTTCTGTTGATTTCTGCCTCATTTGTGACAGATCTCTTTCTTTTCTCTTTAATTCCATTATTCAGTCATAGTGGGCAGGCCTTTCACTTCTGTTGTTTGCTTAGCCCTCTATTCTGCCCTACTCAGAGCCTCTGAATTTGTTCTCTTTTAAAACAGTGCTGGAGGTGGGAAGCTTTGCTCTTTTTTGTAGTTTTGAAAGTCAAATAAGGTAAAGGGCAGGGAAGTAGGATTCTGAAACTACCTGCAAGTTACCATGTTCACTAACTGGTGTATGGACCTCCTGCAACTCACTCCCAACTACTATTCTATATAACAATGCAGTGGGTACATGTGTGCACCCCTGTGTCCAAGATAAAGTGACAGTAATGAGGAGAACAGAGGAAAGTAGAATTAAATTATAACAGACAAAAATAACAAAAATATAAAATAAACCACAGAAAAACACAAGCAAAAACAAGAACAAAAAACAAAAACAACATAAAAAAACAACAAAAAAATCTGAAACCAACAGAAAACACAAAATACACACACAAAATCAACAACAACAAAAAAACCAAACACACACACACACACACACACACACATGCATAACAATAAAATGAAGGAAAAAAAGGTGGTGGGAGGAATGCAAATCTAACCCTCACACACACACATACACATTAAACTAGAACAAAAAAAGAAAAATAATTTTTTTTAAAAAGGGGAAGATGATGCAAATCAAACCCACACACATGCATTCACACACACATACACTAAACCAAAATAAAAGAAGAACATAAAAGAAAAAAAATCATTAAAAAAGAATTTCTAGGCACTAACCATCTCTTGTGGTAGGTTCCGTAATTATTCCTCTCAGTTTCTCACCTGCCTGCCATCTCTTGTGGGGTTACGGGATCGTTCACAATCTCCCTGATGCATAGCCTGGTGGGGGGGAGTGGGAACAATGGGCGTTGGTGGGTGTCAGTTCTTCCCTTCTGCTCTTGAGAGTCAGGAGGATTCCCTACAGTAGGGAGGTACAGGATTGTCTCCTCCCAGGTGCTGGCAGCAGGTGCCCCACTCAGGTTTATCCCAGAATTCTCCTAGCCTGGGGGCCATTCAGGCTTCCCCTGCATTCATCCCTTTCATTTGTGCCCCAGCTGTGTGGGTCTGATGTTCAGAGAACTGCTGGGGAGGAGGGGATTGAGTCAGCCCAGGACTCACCACTGATCTGTTAGGGGTCTTCCTTGTCCTTTTCTGGTCCTACAGCTGGGTCAGGGTAGGAGGTGGGGTGCCTGAGACTCCACACTCACCCTTCCCTCCGAAGTTTGTGCTTTTTGGATACTCCCTCTGGGTTACAATCAATCCATGTGTAGTTAACCTGTCGGTCACAGAGAGTCAGTCTGTTGTTCCATGGTGAACAAGCAAGAGTACCTTCCTGTTCAGTTTTCAATATGATGGCAGAGTACCTGTTTTGTCTTCTCCAGTGAGACTCTGCCTCTGGCTTCCTTGCTGCACTCCCTCTGCAGCCTCACTGTCAGTGTCCAGCCTGGAGCTGTGGTGGTTGGGCAGTCTGGCCATGGCCGTTGCTCCCGGCAGCTTCTCCCCAGGAAAAGGTTTGTTAATTTTAGAAAATGACACTCAGCTTCTGCATTCCAGGAGGCACTAGGTCCCAAGCAGAGCAGCTGCTGTCACCTGCCACTTCACCAGGAGAGCCCTGGCTACTTGCTTCTAAGTCCCCACTGCGTCAGCCGCTCACATGCCCACTTACAAACAGGCATACATGAAAATTCATCTGTACACTCACTTACTTACACAGGGACTCACGCAGTCTGACTGACTCTGCCACCATCTTTTTTCTTTTATCTCTCCCAATATATCTTTTTATTGCTATCCAGTATATGGGTAAACTAAAAAACATTAATCCTGAAACAATACTTGTCCTTATTATGTGTAATAAACTATGTGTGATACGGTCTGTTTATTTTTATTATACGTTTTTGTGTGTCTTTGGAAGCTTTTGGTAGCAATCTACCAAATTAATTTTACCACATAATATTAATTAATCCAAAAACACGGATATAGATGAAACATAAATATGTAGTCTAACACTCTAATCTCTTTGCTCACACAATGGTTTGAAACAGATTTGTTATTTGTATATAGAGAATTCTGTGATATTTGCTAAATGTAAATATGTTCAGAAAATTGGGAATAATGTTTAGCAAGAAAAGTAGATTTAAAAAGATGATGAAAAATAAAATTTCAAAATAGAATTAAAAGTAGAACTTCAAATTATGCAAAGAAATTATATTGAGGTGATCTGGAATAACAGTTTAAATCCTGCAGTGGGGATGCTAGAAAATATTGAGAATCAGAAGATAGAAGATGATTCACACACCATCTACACATATGCAGAATTAGAGTACTTGTTATTTTTCTGATTTCTCCAAATTCTTCTGTGTTTATATTGAAAGAGATTCTTAGTCACACAGAAAATATAATAAATCAGTCAAGAGAAAAGATTTTTTAGATAATCAATAAAATCCTATCATCTGTCTACTTTGAAACCCTAATAAATTAATGTTTATAAATAGAAAAACAAAGATTTTCAAAGCCTATAATATTTTCCACTCATGGAATGTGTCATTTGGGCGACTAATGCAAAAAAACATGCTCGACAGATATTTTTGGCAGTTTCAGGCCTGAAGTCCACAGAAAACAATAGCAGTCATTTAAGAGGTCAACAAGCTGACCTCCTGTTTAATTCACAGCATGTGTAATTAGACATTAGTTTTGTTTTTCCTTCCACTAAATTGGAAAAATTATGTTTAAATAAATTTATAGCACAGGTAATCTGCACAGGAAAAGTTTAAAATGCTTTAGAGAAATGATAATATATGGAAGTAAAAAGAGAAATTGATTAAAAATATGGGAGCCTAGTTTTCCAATAAGCTTATCATCCCTCTCTGGGTCTCAGTTTCTATATTTGAAAGTAGGAGGCTAGAGATTAAGTAACCTCTTTGTCTGTATCAAGTTATGCTACTTCTTTTTAGTACTTTTAGATTAAGTCCTTAAGTCCCAACACATATGCAAGTTATGGGAGCTACCTTTGAAGTCAGGAAATCAATAAACTGGGGCATTGGCATTTCTCCCCAACATTACAACGTGAGGTTAGCACTCACTGCTTCCATCGAGTGCATTGGTCACACTCATTTGTCTTATCTCACACATCTCCTATTCATCATTAAGCCAAGTATGTTAAAATATAGTCAATTCTCATTATCCAGAGTAATTATGTTCTAACAAGTTGCAGTGAATAGTAAATTAACAAATTCAAAGCCATTGCTCCTATAGGAGACACAAGGTTAGGTTTCCATGAGCCTCTGGTCACGATTCTTTCTTCAACTTGATCACGACATAACCTCCTTTTGAGTGTATCTTATTATAGAGACACTTTATTTAATATGGATTGTTGAGTCATTAACAATAACTCACGCCTGAATGAAACCTATCTAGTAAGTACATTTTCTCTATAAGGTACATCTCAGACACGTGCTTAGAAACACCAGAGATCACTTCAATACTCTGAGTGAGGACCATTTTAAACAACAAAATTCCACTTACCTATTTTTGTTTTGTTGCATTTGCTTTGAGGTCTCAGCCTTAAATTATTTGCCTAGGCCAGTCTCCAGAAGAATTTTGCCTAAGTTTTCTTCTAGGATTCTTGTGTTTTCAGATCTGATATTTAGACCTTTAATTCATCTTCAGTTAATTTTATTATATGGTGAGAGATAGAGATCCAGTGTGATTTTTCTGTATGTGGCTATCCAATTTTCCCAGACTTAGTAAGGGGAGAAGAGAAAGTAGGGGATAGATGAAAAAGTACTGATCGGGTACAATGTGCACTAGTGGGGGTAATGGGTAAACTGAAAGCACAGACTAATTCGCCACTATGCAAAACATCCATAAAACCAAAAATCATTTGTCTCTCTAAGGTTATTAAAATGTAAAAACATTACCAAGAAAAAAACAAAAATGTATAAAAAGATAGCACTAAATAGCCCTTCAAAAAGGACAAGTGTTTATAGTATGAGACTGATACAAAAGGCCAAGATTGGCTTTGTGCTACCTTAGCTGAGAGAGTCTGTATCAGTCAACTTAGATTTTATGCCTCTCTGCAAATATCCGTGAATGATCATGATAGACCCATGAGTACTGAGTCTGTAGTTACAAATGCGTTTTAGCTAATAGGTCAGTCCACAAATACAAACTTTAAATAATGAGGATCAGTTGTATGCTGCATTATTTCTCATAGTAGTAAGTTTATAATCAGTTTTGGATGAGTAAATACAAGCTTGAAAATAGCTATACAAATACTCGTGGGGTTACCCATCTTGTACTAAAAATAAACATGATTCAGTTCATGTCAAGTAGCACTTCAAAATAGCTGACTAATCAAAAAATAGTTATTTCTTCAGAATGGGAAAATAAGATTTTGATTACATTTCTTTTTTACATCTCACCCCTAAAAGAATTCCTACTGAAAAATAATTTTGTGGAAGTTGTTTTATTCATGAATCTGTTTAAAAGTTATACATTATACTTACTTTTATATATGGTTATATTTGAAGAGGTGCACTAATCCAGGAGATTCTTTAGCCAATCCTATAATGACCAAAAATTGCTTGGCATATAATGGCTTATAATGGCATTGCTAATGTATTTTCTTTCTTATTATTTCTAGCTTAAATTATATTAAATTTTACAGAAGACACTCAGGTGTAAATTTAGTTCAGTAAAAGTAATTTGATATTTTTAGCACAGAAAGTAAAATACTAGGGGAAAAAACAGCCTTAAGCAATGGCAATTGAAAGGCAATATTACCTTTTTTACTTAAAATACATCATGGCTCCCTCCTAATTTCTTAAAAATTTAAGCTAAGTAGCTCCATATGACCTGGTCTCTATCTATTTCTCCACTCCACCCCTCACCATACTCTCCATGTAGCAAACTGCTAGCCACATTCTGACTCTCTCCCTGCACACAAGATTCATGCAAGGGGCAGTAAAATGTAGTGATTTTGAATTTATACTCTGAGTCAGACTCTGTAAATTTAAACAATTCCAGATCCACTGAGTACTTATTGCTTGGTCATATTACTTAACCTCTATAGGTTCCATTTCTTTCAATGTATAGGAAGACTAATGCACCTACTTCAAAATTTCGCCTTGCAAATTAAATGATACTTTTAAAGCATTTGCCAAGTGCTAAATATATGCAATTATTATTTGCATTGCTATTATTTCTATGATGATGACTCATGATAAGGAGGAGGAGGTGAAACTTCTGCTTGTGGCATTGTCTCTGCCTTCAAGTCTCATCCAACTTGATTTACATACCTAATCATATTTGTTCTTCAGATTCAGTTCAGATATCACCTCTTCTAGGAAACATTCTCTAAGGTTCTGGGTTAAGTGAAAAAAAAATGCTCCCATGGGATATGTAAGTCTATGCATACACATCTTGAATTGTGTATTGCCTGTTTTGGTTTCCTGACTTCCTCACTATACTTGTGAATACTTCAAGGAAAAATAGTCTACCACACTTATCTGAGCATCACCAATACCTAACCTATTATCTTGCTCACCATACATGTTCAATATGTTTATTGTAGATCTGAGCCTCGAAAACAAATCATCAACACTTTCTACTTGTCAACGTTAGAACCGCATATTCAGAGTAAAACTCAGAGAGTGAGAGAAATCTAACTAAATCTATCCACCACTCCTAATTTATTTCCTTATATCATCTCCTAAAATATCTGCAGCATTTTGCCCTTGGGAAAGTTGTCTAAACACCTTACCTAGTCCTGCTGGCCCTTGCCTTCTGGCCTGGTGTTCCTGTCTCACACATTCAGTGTTCTCTCTTACTGCAGTATGCTGAAAACAACCTGCATCATGATGACACACCACTGACTGCCTCCAACATGCCTCCTGACAGCTATCTTCACAAATAAAATTTAAATTGAAACTATTCCAAAAAACATCCATGACCTTAAGAAGATTTATCAGCTCTCCTGGTATATGCAGTAAATGAAATGTTATTATTCTCTCTTCACACAAATTCTGTCTGACAGATGGTGTTATGTTATTTTAGGAAAGTAGCAGTCCACTGAGTCTTTAAGGGTTCCTTTAATAGTCCCATTGCACCATTTCTGCAAATCTTTTTCTTCTAAAAGAACACTTACAATAAATTCTTCCTTAATACACCTACAGAGAAATTGGTATCTCTTAAGGTTATGAAGATAAGATTTAGTAAGAAAATATATATGAAATACCTCTGTAAGTCATCAATGCTTTATAAATATGTATGCAAAAAAATCCTATGTTTTCCAAGTAAGTTTTTCTGCAGAGATGTTTTCATAGTATCTCCATATCTCCATGGAGCTAGCCATTTAAAATTATTCTTGTCATTCAATCATCTCTGCTTTTCTAATGTGATATTCTTCTTTCATTTCTCAAATGCTGATGAAGGCAAACAAAGTTAATCTTACCTAGGGAACCCAGGTTTTCTTTGAAAATTTAAAAAGAAGCTATGATATTGTTCTAATAATGAATCCCAGGAGAGAGCAGTTGTGTGTCATTGTTGACACATAACACAAGAACCAGGTTATAATCTAAAATTAGAGATGATTACAAATGAGCACTATCGTTTGAGGCCACTATTAAAGGATGACACTATTAAAGAAAGGTAAAAAGTACTTTTACAAAACCAAAAAATGTTGCAGGCAGCAGAAATTTGTACTTTTATAAAAGGAAACATGGTTCCTTTGATTTGTTAAACATAAAATACCCAATTTGTCATGTTAAGTAGAATAAGATAATTCCCTATACTGAATTAAAACATAGACTGAAATTAGTAGTTGTGCGTTGAACATATTTAAATATGTTTTTAAAAAGTGTAAATAGGCTGGACTAGCTTGACATATTTTGCACATGTTTACATCCTAAGTTGCCATTAATGGTCTTTTAAAATTGGTAGTGAAAATCGGTGCAACAGTTTTCATGGGCATTTTGTCAAAACTTGTCATGCTAAGTTTTTGAAAGTACACACACATCTTTGATCCTACAATTTCACTGTTAAAAGTTTATTCTGATCTGTCTCTACTAAATGGCATATATAAAATAATCATAAATTATGACTGTAGCATTACAAAAATAATTCAATAGCACTTAAATAGCTTTTTCTTCCCTCCCAAGTGATTCTAAACAAAGTCATCTTTCTAACATTTTTTTCTGAACCGATTGTATTTCTAAACTATTTTTATGTCAAATCAATGTCAATTCATATGGTGTAGTTACCTTTTATTTTTATAAATGTATAATCATGATTTATCATTTTATAAAATATTTTGCATAATTGTCCTATGTAGCTTTGAGGACTTCTGAAAACCTTATTCATATTTACGAGGGGGAAACAAGAAAATCCCTAGAATTATTTTTTGGAGGATGGGCCCCTTGTAGTATAGGTTTCTCTGCTAGGTAAGTGTTCTAAGACCCCATTGGTATCAGTGTACTGGCTAGCATTGTTGTGAGAGGCTGTGTGCCGCTTCAGTGAATCGTTATTTTTTTGGAGAGTCTTTCAACAGCTTTGCCCATTTCATGATGGGTGATTTATGAGTGTGCCTTCCCACATGATGCTGAGTGTTCAGCAGTTTTTGACCAAAAAATGCACGACCCCTGTGACCCATTCTCCCTACTCACCTGATCTCACCCTGAGTGATCTTTTGTTTGTTTCCCCAGATGAAAAAGCCTCTCAAAGGGAAACGGTTTGCGATGTGGAAGAGGTGAAAGAAAAATGGCAGAAGCATTAAAGGGCATCAAAACTGACAAGTTCAAAAGCTGTTTTGAGCAATAGAAAAAGTATCTGAATGGTGTATTGCATCAAGCAGAGTACTTGAAAGGAAATTCTGCAATTTAAACACATAGAAATAAATACATACCTTTTTATTAATAAATTTCGTTTCTCTTTTTTTGAGGGGGATACCTCCCTTGTATATTTGCTTAGTAAGCTTGCAGCATGGGCAGTGACTATGTCAGGTATAATCTTCACTTACTTTTTAAGTAAACTTTTATTTTGGAATAATTTCAAGTTTACAGAATAGTTGCAAAGATAGAACAGTGAATTCCCATGGACTCAGCACTCAATTTCAGTTTTCAATAATGTTATCATCTTATGTGGCCATTGCACATTTATCAAAACGAAGCCACCAACACTGACACATTACTATTTACCAAACTCCAGGCTTAATTTGGATTTTACCAGTTTTCTTTCCAATAATATCCCTTTTCTGTCTGAGGTTCCATCCAAAGAATTACATTCCATATAGTTATTATGTATTCTTTTCTCTCCTCTATACTGTGTCTGTTTTTCAGTGTTCCCATGGTTTTCATGACCTTAGCAGTTTGAGGAGTACTGCTCAGTATTTTGATGTTTGTTCCTCAGTTTGGGTTTGTCTGATTTTTGTTGTTGTTTTTATTATTTTTGTTGTTCATTTATTTCTCCATAATCAGATTGGCATTACTGGGTTTTAGGAAGAAAACAACAGAAATTCAATGCCCTTCTCATCATCTCATATCAATGATCTCTCTTCTACTTTGTGATCAGAAGGACTAAGAAGAGAACAAAGGTTAAAGCATTTTGGAAATTGCAGGACTCTATAGGAGAGTGTTGTGGACATTTATGGGGCCAAAATTGATTGTCACCAAGATTGGGGCAATTTAAGGCCTCTAATGGTATGATATTCTAGATGCTCTGCAACGTGCAGGACTCTTCTGTACAAAAATGAAATGCTACATTTTACAAAAATGTGAAGGTCCTAACAGATGTTCCTCTAAGAAAAAATTGTGAGTATCCTAACTTTACTGTATAAGTAAACAAAAGAAATTTCATGAATATACATTAAATCTTCTGGGACTACAATAATCATGAATGGTGAGGTAAAGTTATCCCTTATTTTTAATCAAGGTTTTTTGCATCAATTTATAAAATTGTATCACTAAATGTAGCATCACTCATGATATTTGAGTTGCCAATACAACAAAACTATCATAGTATGCACTTATAGCTATTTTATTTATTTGATTCTGTATGTCCAAAAATGCATTTATTTGGCCTTTATTTTAAAATGTCAAATAAAAAGAGATAATAAATTTCAGTTGAATATTGTCTTTCATTTTTTAAAGTAAAACTCACTTCTAAGTTCATGCTAACACCTGGTTCCTGAGTGTAGATATTTTAAGCATTTCATTGCTGAATTATACTTTATTTTATTATAAATTACTTTTGTTTTTCTTTTATAAGAATACGCACACTACATTGATTTTTGAAATGATTTGTATGGGTTGGTTATAGTTTTTAATCAATATCAGGATCATAAAAATATTAAATATTAAATACAATGGCAGTGGCAGAGAATATATCTCCCATAGAGTAATCCCAGGAGACGAGGGGTGTGGGGAATGGGTAACAGAGGCAGCAAGAGAGTTAAGACCATTTTGCTAATTCCACATTTATTTTGTGACTATTTTGTGCTAGATATTAGAGGAGGAGAAAGACACTATCCCTGAATATACAGAACTTATAGTTTAATATAAATAATCATTTATATAATGAAGAAATGTCATTCATCTATTCACTTTATTAATGCCCTTCAACCAAAGACCACTTAGAACACACAAATTATTGAACAATGGAGAATGATGGGATATCTCAAAAGAAAGTGTTGGCAAGACTTAGCATAGAAATTGAGCTTGTGTTAGGTAATTTTTGGGAAAATTCAGCCAAGTAGGGCTTAGTTCTAGACGGAATGCTGTCAGAAATTCTAGAGTAATTTTATGTTGAGTATCTTAATAATTTATGCCTAGAAAGTTGAAGAAAGAAAAGCTAAAGTTGTAACTGGAAAAGAAAAACCACTCACTGATAATAGCTGAAATAGGGGAATGTTTGGCTATTTTTTGTAGTTTAAACAAAGTAATGTTTTTGTCTTGATTCATCAGAATCACTGAATGCCCTTGTATGATGTTGGTGTTCTGTAGAATCATGTCTAACAGGAAAACAAAAAAGCCTAGCTAAGAGTCCCATGCCTGTTCTGAGTCATCTCATGTCATGTATTCAACAAACATCTATCAAGCATCAAATATGTATATGACTCTGAAGTTCCAAGTATATATTTGATAGCCCCAACTCTCAAGAAAGAATTGAAGTTCAGTCTTACCATCTATAAACTGAAATTATATATTTGGGATGCCTCAAATAAGGATACTTGCAGGGTGATGGCACCATTTAGTGAAGGCTTCGCAGAAAAGAAGTGGTATTTAACCAAGTGTTGAAAGACAAATTATTTCCTCTAGTATCAGAATAAGAACACTGTTGGCAGAAGCAGTCACTGAGAAAGTCTTAATATGTGAGGAACACTCTAAGCACCGTGACTAGTCAGAGGAAGACTCTTGCATGTCAAGCTAAGGAGTTAATACATTACATTCTCTTTTGACCAAAAGGCACTATGAAAGAATTTCTTATAAAAGAAACTGAAGATCAAATTGTTGCTTTGCTAAGTATTTAGTTTGTAGAATGAGTTTGAAAATATACACGTTTGAGAATATTTTTCCAACAAAATAAGATCATACAAAAAGAGCCTAGTACTAAGGCCTGGCATGTCCTGCCTCATGGATTTTTCATGTCCTTCTCAGTGAAGATGTTAATGTTCTGGGAAGCAAAGGTCTCTGGATGAAAGGAAACCACTCATGAGAGAAAAAACTATTCTTAAGGAGACAGAAAAAAATTATTCTTTGTAGTAATTTCACTTGATTTTGAAGCAGAATAAACAGCTGAGAAACCATGTTTCAGTGATAAGAGTACTCTCTGGTTTTACAAATAATTTTTCATGACTTTTTTTTCAGGTCACAATTACATACAGAATTTAAAATATATCTTGTCAGCAAAACATTATTGAGAGCTAAAAAGTGCCAGCAAAGAAAGACATGACAGCTTCTTAAAAGGTCTAAAACAGGAAGGATTCCAATCTTTCTTGGATAATTTAAGAGGCATCTTGTGTGATGATAAGGAAATGAAGTAGATGACCTCTCGATGTCCTTTCTAGACTAGAAATTATATGACAATGTAGTTTAACAAGTCTGTGTAGCTAATAAAATAAGAGAGCACTTTTTCCCCTGAACTCTACATTGTTTAAATTATTTTTTTTCCTTTAAAATTAAGGATCATTCTACTTTAAAGTTAAATTGGGTGTGAAATTATTTCTAAGGTTTTTAAGCAGAAAGGTTACTTGTGATTGTTAATTTTTTCCTGATTTCACAAGTAATACATAGTATTTCAACATTTTCCAAAAATACAAAAATATCAAAGGAAGAAAAAAATCACTCATAATTTAATCACCGAAGTATGTTTCTGTTTAATTATTTGTCATCTATTCATCTATTACAATTAGCACATGAAATCACTGCTGGCCACATTCTATTCTCAGCCCTCCTGGGTTCAACTCAGGCTTCAAATACTGTACTTGAATTTTCGCTTCTTCAGATATTACTCTTGCTTTTCCTTTTCATCCCATCACTTCTCACCTGCCATCACAAATCAAATAAAATTTCTTAGGTCATTTTACAATTCTGTATACCATACCTACACTGAAAAACAGTGAATTGGGTAGAGTTGAAGAAAGACAGCATCAACTTACTATTTATCAAATGACCTTCCACTCTTCCTCTCTACTCCTCTAGAGCTTTATGTACAATTAAATGAAGTCCATTGAAAACTGTCCATGAAAATATCCAAGAAATAAAATTGTTCAAATAACTCAGGGAAACTACTTCTCTGTCTGATGCATCGACATCACAATAGTAGATAGTCCTCTAGAGGTAAGGGGCAGAAGGTAAACAGGAAAACTTTTCATATATAATTCTGCACAAAATAATGCACCTTACTGTATTACATTAGTGACAGGAAAAAATTGGACTTAATTTGGGAACTAACAGATATTAAAAATCTATATTACTTGCAATCCTTTCAATAAAGAAATCAAAGACTGTTGAAAGTCATATATATTTTAATTTTAGGTAAGGTAGGTCCAATATGAGCTATTATCACAATAATTAAAATATAAAAAAGTATAACAACATCTCATTAAAAGTTTGTCTTTTGGTTACCAAAAATAAATTGTGTTAAAAAAAGGAGGCACTTCACCACCTGAATGGGATCAGATAGGATTCTAGGGAGTAGTTGTTGGTTTGAGGTAATCTTTGTTTTCTGCTAAATAATCGACTTTTTTCCTTTTTAAAAATTACACAGCATGTTTGAGGGTCATCATTGAATGCTTTATGGAGTGCTAAGTGCTTTAATGATGATTTGCATGTCACATCTCATTAATCTGCATCTTAAATTCCAGGCAAGTACTATTAGACTATAGATAATGCAGGTAAGACAACAGATTCTGAGATTCAATCACTTGTTTATGTCACACTGCTAATAAGTGTCACTAGACAGTCTACCATCAGACCCGTAATGATGAATGCCAGTATGGAGGCCTAACCTCATTCTTCTTAATAATACTTTATTCTGGAAATAAATGTATCATTACCATATTCCATCTGTATATGAAATACAATTGTTTCATTTTTGAGGGTAAACACTGTATTCATTATTTTGATTATGGTTGTGGTTTTAGGTTATATGTGCAATGTATTATATCTCAATATGCCTCAATCATATTGTGAAGAAATAAAGTATATTTTCTTACATAAAGAGTAAGAAATGATACCTTTAAAGGAAAATACTAAGAATCTCAACCAAAATGAAATTTATAAGTTAATGGAAACTTTTTATTGGAGCCAGAAGGAAATGATGCAGCATAAGGACCAATTCTGGCAAGTATAAAGATTCCATTAACAAGTTATTATGATTATAATTATTAATAGTAGCAGAAGTAGTAAAAAAAATATGGGAATCTGGAAATGGAGGCAGAAGGAGAAAAAATAACGACTTATCTTTATTTCTTTTTTGGTACCTGCTTATTTTAGCTATTGTTTCATACTTTTTGAGGAAGAAGTAGAAGTAGAGACTGTAGATAGAAATTTTAACTTTCATCCATTCTACAAACAAATATTAGTAATCAATCTTTGTACTAGATGCTGGGAAGCAAAATGTACAAACACAGTACTTGCTTTCGTGGAGTTCTTTTATAAAGGTGAAACACTGCACTCAAGGACACATAGAAGATACCTACCCAGTTAATGGTTCAGTTGAGTTGGGGGTAGAATAATTTCCTATTGGAGACAGCTTGAAAATTTCATAAAGAATGGTTTGATCCACGACAACAAAAATCTTGGTATCACATGTTCTCACTCATAAGTGGACCTTGAACATCCAGCACAATACTAAAAGAAAAGGATTGACAGTGGTGGGAATCTATAGCGGGGCAGGGAGGGCAAGGGTGTGGGATTAACGGTAGTCAATATCTGTCTGGGGATGGGGGGACACCCCTTATCAACAAGGGTACCTGAACGATGCATATTTGCATACCTAACACTTAACTGTACCCCACAATTTTGAAATAAAAAATTTTTTTTTTTTAAAAAAAGAAGGTGAGAAAGTGCATCCCTAACCCAGAGAGCAGTATGCACTAAGGCACTCATTTGAGAGAGCATCCATATGAAGAATTCCAAATATTTCAGTGTGGCTTCAGTTTGGGCAGAATGAGATAACAAGGGATGTATCAACAGGGACAAATATTATTGTTAAGTGATCAGAAATAGTTATATATCTATCTAATGTCGTCATTTAAATTTTATTATGAGGCAGGGTACAAAATTTAAAACTATATTCAACTTATATGATCCATTTCAGTGTCTTCTACATATTTTGTCTTATATCTTCATGGTCTTTGACATTTATGTGATAAAATGTGCAAAGGAAATCTATTTTAAAAGAGGTCTAACAGAGAAAAACTAGTTTGAAGACAGAAGGTGCTAACAACCTCCTTCTGAGAGAGCTCTAGAATTTTGTTTGAACTTTTAAAAACAAATGAAAGTGTGAACCATTCTGGGTGTCTATTATATTGGAATTTTTTTTTCTCATTGGAATAACACTGACTAGAATTTATTAGCATCTGAGAATAAGGGAATAACAAAATATCAGATTTGAAAAATAAAGTCTAAAATCAGAGAGAAGTGAATTTCCCAATGTCACATTGTCAGTAGTTGAGAGAACAGGGTCTACAACATATGACTGCTACTTTTTAGTCCTTATTTTCTTAATGTTCAGCTGGCTGCCTTTTCAATATCCATTTGTTAATGGAAAAAATATTACTAATGATCATTTGAAAATTACTTTCTATAATTTTCAACATATAATATCATATGAAGCTGTTTTAAAGCCTCAAAATAAGACTGACAAAAATATAAGGCAGCTTTCCAAAGTTTCTTGTCACAAGGTTGCACCAAAATCTACACTTGAAAATTTTCAAATGGATAACAAGTTGAATGATTTATAAAATGCACACCAGCTTCTGGTTCAAGATGGTAGAATAGTCTTATTTTCCTTCCCAAAGTCTATTAAAGTGACAATAAAAAAAAATTAACAATAATAGCAGTGATTAGGAGTTTTGGGGACATCAAACTGCAGCAGTACACTAATAATATTGACAGACTTTTGAAAAAAAAACTTATATGAGATCGTACTGATGGGCAAACCAGATGAGAAAAAAATTACAGTTAAAGACATTCATTGAAAAATATTGTGTATGCAGTTGGACATGTCACCAAACTCCCTCCAACTGAGCCTCGTAGTGTCTGAGATGAGAGTTGACGAATATGAGCTGATTTTCGGATAATGAGAGTAACATATTATTTAGAGAAAAGTATGACATTTAATTGTTCCAAACTTCCCCCACCTAATTATACTCTAAAAATAAAGAGTGACAAGTAATAGCGGAGGTTAGCTGTCGAATGGTCCTAGAAAAAACTATTCTCTAAAGAAGTTGGACTGTTGCTTATATACATGAGGGGGGCATGAAAGGAGTCTGGAAAACTCAAAGCATGATGTTATTTACGTTTTTTATTTTCTTTTCTTTTATTGACTTTCTTTTTTATCTCTTTTTCTTTTTCTTTTTTTTTAATTTTAAAGATGTGGGGTACAATTCAGGGTTAGGTATACAAATGTTCATTATGCAGGTACCTTTCTTGATGAGGTGTGCCCCAACTCCTCTCCTGGTAGCTTCCCCCTACTGCCAGTCCCGCCCCCACCCTCCCCTGGCAGTTTCCCACTACTGACAATCCCTTTCTTATAGCATCACAATAGTTGTTCAAGGTCCACTTATGAATGAGAACATGTGATACTCAGTTCTTTGTTCATTCCCTAAGAGTTTATGCTGTCTCCCGATCAGCTCTATAAGAAATACTTTAAAAAGCATTAAACACAGAAGAAAGGAAAAAAAGAACAACAATGCCCTTCCCAAGAATGTTATTTAAATTTTGAAGGTTAGTTAGCTTTTCACACCTAATTGCTTATCATCCACTCAAACAAGAATAAATCTTGTTAGTGACATGTCCTACCCTTTTAAGACAGAGCTCAGAATCACTCTTTAATTCTGAAAAAACAAAAACAAAGGACAGTTGTAAAAAGAGGTTTATATGAAGGGGGAGGAGGGCTAAAAATGTGGAAATTATTTGTAAAGAATTGTGTATTTATTCTTACATGTTTAAACTTCAGTCACCTTCAATCATCTCAAAACTTCCAGATAAAAACTTTGGTTGACCATTTGTGTCACTATTTGTAGAAGAAATATCCCAAGTCATGGCAAACAGCTGACTGATTGTTCAATCATGACAACACACCTGCCCACGCCATGCTGAGTGTTCAGGAGTTTTAGACCAAAAATGGCATGACCTCTGTGCTCCACCCTTCCTATTCACCCGAACTCATCCTAAGCGACTTTCTTCTTTTGTTTGTTTCTCCAGATGTGCTGATGTGGAAGAGGTGAAACAAAAAATGGCAGAAGCACTAAAAGGCATAAAAATTGATGAG
>CAUYQG010080847.1:0-20742 GCA_963574415.1 Tarsius wallacei | reverse complement strand
CCAGCAGGTCGAGGCTGCGGTGGCCGGGAGCGGCCACTGCACTCCAGTCTGGGCGACGGAGGGAGACTCCAACTCAAAAAAGATAAAAATAAATAAAATAAAATAAAACGCCATTTTCCAATCTGCCTCTGTTCCACGGATCAGACTAGGTCACCAGCATGACACAGGGCTGAGGGAAATTCACATCAGCGCAGCCACCTGGAGGGTGTTTCTCAAGAGCCTCTGGCATCCTGGGCTCCCCCAGGGCTCTGGGCAACACAGCAGTGGGCCAGGAGGGTAGGGCTCACATCTGCCATGTCTCACTTGGTTCGTAGGTTCCACCTGAGATTCCATGTGGAAAGGTTACGGGCTAAAGGCAAAATCCTTCCTAGAATCCACAAGGGCTCCCACCTCCTAGGGTTCAAGCATTCATTCTTCGGATATCACACAAGCCAGGGACTTGGAGGCTCTAAGGATCCAGTGGTGAATAAGAGTCATGGTCCCTGCTCTCGTGGATGAAAATTCCAACGTGGAAAAAGACCAAAAGCAAGAAAGCATCAAATGAATGAAATGATTACATGCCACAACAGGTGCTGTGAAGGAAGTCGATATGCAGTGGGATTGAGAGTCACCTGGGGACTCCTTCGGATAGAGTTATCAAGGAAGATTCCCTGAGTAGTCTAACTGGACCCTGGAAGATGAAAAGGAGCCAGGCTTGTCAAGACCCGGTGGAAGAGCCTTCCTGACAGAGGAAACCACTAGAGCAAAGGCCCGGTGGTAGTAAAGTTAGCTTGGTACTGAGGCTGGAGCCAAGACAGAGAGGGAGAAGCAGGGCCTGAGAGCAGGTTTGTTCCAAGTGCAAGGTCACTGAAGGGTTCTAAGCAAGGAAGAGATGCTATCTGATTTTCTGATTTACAGTAAACAGGTCACCTTTCTGCTGAGAGGAGAATGCCTTGCCAGGGGTGAGGGGGTCCACTGGGAAGCGATTGCAGGAGAAGCTGGTGACCTGGGCTGGGTGGCTTGGGATGAGAGCAGTGGATGGTCTGAGCCAGAGCTACCTGGATTTGCTGAAGGGCTGGTTGTTTGAAGTGGGTACAGGGGTGAGAGCAAGTTTACTTGGGATCACTATATTTTCTTTTTCAGGGTTCACTTTAAATTCAGCTGATCTGGGCCAGGCGTGGTGATTCATGCCTGTAATCCTAGCACTTTGGATTGCTTGAGGCCAGGAGTTTGAGACCAGCCTGGGCAGCAACATGGCAGGACCCTATTTCTACAAAAAAAAAAAAAAAAGTTAGCCAGGTAGGGTGCCTCATGCCGGTAGTCCCAGCTACTGGGGGGCTGAAATGGAAGGATTGCCTGAGCCCAGCAGGTCGAGAGCGGTGATCATGCCGTTGCCCTCCAGCCTGGGCGACAGAACGAGATTCTGACTCAAAAAATAAATAAATGAAATAAGTAAATAAATAAAATAAATGCAACGGATCCATTATCAGTTTCCAATAGGGCCAAAATGAAGCCATTTCTTTATCATCTGGCTGCTTCTTCCTGGGTCCAGTGGCTCAGTGGAAGAGAATAGGATTCGTTGTGGCATCTCTGTCAGCCTCTGCCTTTCTCAATCCCCAAGAGACCCTGAACAGGCAGGCTCAGCCCTGGGAGGGTCCTGAGCTGGGCCTGGCCCTGCTTTCCCACCTGCATGAGGTAGGTGTCCCCAGAGATGCCCAACCCTCGATCGATCGATCCTCACTTCCTGGAACACGTTTTTTTGCTTCCACCACCTGCCACACTGGCTTCTGCGTGCTCGGACACCCTGCGCTCATCCCTGCCTCGGGGCCTTTGCACTGCCTGGGATGCCGGCCCCTGGTCTTCACGTGGCCGGTAACCACTTGCCCCTTGGGGCTCAGCTCAGCCATCTCCCCCTCCCCAGCCAGCCTTCTCTGAACACCTCACTGATACCCTGGCCCAGAAACCCCTCCACCCAGACGCTCTGTGACCCTATTTTATGTTCTTTACCTTCAATATCTGAAAGGATCTTGTTCATGCATCTTCCTGGGTATTTTCTCTGTCTGCTTCCACTGGAATGTAAACCCCACCAGGGCAGGCCTCACTTTGTGTCATTCAGCAATTCTCAAGTGCGGAGGGGGCCCTGCAGCGTTAGCTCTCCCCACAAGAGGGCACTCATAAGTCTCCTTTTCATTCTTCGTCTAGAAAAATCTCACCAAGAGTGAAACAGAGAATCCTGACTCGACTTGCATAGTTTACCTAGCTGGATACACATACTGTCATGTTTTATGGATTCATGATGCTTGTTCTGAGAGTTTAAAGTTTTTGTGGGGGAGGGACCAAACCACTTGTATACCTAATCCTGAAGTGTACCCCGCATCTTTAAAATAAAATAAAATAACTTTTTTTTAAAAAAAGATTTTTTTGGCTGGGCTCGGTGGCTCAGCCTGTAATCCCAGCACTTTGGGAGGCCGAGGCGAGTGGATTGCCTGAACCCGCGGGTTTGAGACCAACCCGGACAACTTGGCAAGACCTCATCTCTCAACAAATCAAAAACGAGCCGGGCATGGTAGCGCGCACCTGTAGTTCCGGCTACTCGGAAGGCTGAGGCGGAAGGATCGCCGGAGTCCAGCAGGTTGAGGCTGCGCTGGCCGGGAGCGTGCCACTGCACTCCAGTCTGTGCGACAGAATGAGATTCCAACTCAAAAAAAAAAAAGGGATTTTTAAAAAATATCTGCAGTGGGACTCTGGATATTACCCTAAGACAGGAAGAAGAGGTTCACAGGGACCCTGTCTCGCTCCCATATCTGCTCCCTTCGTGCTAAGCTTTGACTGACTTTTGCTCAAAAGAACTTGTGCCTAGGTCTCCATGGACAGTGGCCAGTGGTCTCCAGCCATTTGGGACATAAGTCAACATGTCCTTGAGTGCATTTGGCAATGACCCAATGATTTCCCAACCATCTGGGTAGGGCTAAGGTTTCAGTTCAGTTTGATGAAAGCCGGTAAGGGTTTAACGTATGTAATAATAAAAGCACAGAAAGTGCCAGTTGGCTCTTCATCACTGCGCTAATTGGAGGTAGCTGTGGGGTAGTGGAAAGGGCACTGGGCCACGTCAGGAGACGTGGGTGTGAGTCCTGTTTTGAGTCGCGGCTCTGTCCGTTTCTAACTGCTTGACGATAACTCTGGGAGCCTGTCTCCTCTGTGTGTCGCGTCTGAGGACCCCCACCCCACCCTCCCCACCCCCACCCCCCGCACTCTTGGACTTGAAGGTGCCCCAGGAAGTGTGGAGTCGAAAGGGAACCTAAGGAGTGTCTGAAAAAGGAGGAGTGCCAGAAGTTGGTGCCAGGAGCTGGGAAAGGAAATCAGGGAATTCCAGAAAGATCATTCTGGGAGGCTATTTGCCACAGCTGTTTCCTGCCGCTGGCACAGTGCAGGCAGGAGCAGGTTGCACTTAATGGTCAGGGGTAGGGAGGACATCTTCAATTTTTTTTTCCTAGTAGAAAATGTATGGGCTTTCACATAGGAAGCAAGAGACACTTATTTATCATTAGTAGACACTTTGATTATTTTTCAAATCTGCTTGGTCGTTCTTATAGTCTCCTGATTCATTTCTTGTTCTTTTTTTTTGTTTCTTTAAACACAGTCATTGTTTTCTAGTCTACATTTATCCTGGTTTCTGATGTCTTGTGGGCCTGGTTCTGCAGCTTGCTGTTTCTGGGGCCACCAGACTCATGGCGGTCTGTTTCCTGGAGTGCCTTGTCATTTGGCTTGTTTCTGGAATCCTGGGATGATTCCATATCACGGGTTGAGGGCGCATTCCTGCGGGAAGGATGTGTGAGCTTCTGCCAGGCATCAGGGCATACTGATAACACAACAGGGGCCAACTGCATTTTCTTTTTCAGGGTTCACTTTAAATTCAGTTGATCTGGGCTGGGAAAGGTGGCTCACGCCTGCAATCCCAGCACTCTGGGAGGCCAAGGCAGGCAGATCACTTGAGGTCAGGAGTTCGAGACCAGCCTGGGCAACACAGCAAGACCTCCTCTCTACAAAAAAATTAAAAATTAGCCGTACATGAGAGCACGTGCTGTAGTCCCAGCTACTTGGTAGGCTGAGGTGGAAGGATTACCTGAGCCCAGGAGGTTGAGGCTGCAGGGAGCCATGATTGTGCCACTGCACTCCAGCCTGGGCAACAGAGTGAGACTCTGACTCAAAAAATAGACTAAATAAATAAACAACTAATTCAACGGATCCATTATCAGTTTCCAATAGGGCCAAAATGAAGTCATTTCTTTATCATCTGGCTGCTTCTCCCTGAGTCCGGTGGCTTAATGGAAGAGAATTGGATTCATTGTGACATCTCTGTCAGCCTCTGCCTTTCTCAATCCCCAAGAGACCCTGAACAGGCAAGCTCAGCCCTGGGTAGTTCCTGAGCCGGGCACAGCCACCAGAAAGTGAGGTCAGAGGTCTCAGCACTGCCCTAGCCCAGTGCTCACAGGATAGCGAGCCCAGGTGCCCCAAGCCTGCTGAGTCGTCTCACCACTCGCTCCCTTCCTTTGGGTCCCAGCCTGAGTGACTGACTTCCTGCCTTCCTGTTTTGTTTTTGTGAGTCAGGGTCTCACTCTGTCACTCAGGCTGGGCATGGATCACGGCTCATCTCCTGGGCTGAGGCAACCCTTCCGCCTCAGTCCCTCGAGTAGCTAGGACTACAGATGCGTGTCACCTCACCCGGTTAAACCTTTTTTTTTTTTTTTTTTTTTTTGTAGAGACGAGGTCTCATCGTGTTGCCCAGGCTGATCCCGATCTCCTAGGTTTAAGCACTCCACTCACCTCAGCCTCTCTAAGTGCTAGGATTACAGGCATGAGCCACCGCACCCTGCCTCTGCCTTAGTTTTTAGCTATAAACAAAGGCTGCGGCCAGCCCTGAATACCCAGCCCTGGCCCCTTTGACTCTCAAGGAAAGCCAGCCCTCCTCATGGTACTTCCGGATGTTGTCTGAGAACCTTCTCTCTGGAGGACATCTACCAGCATTCACACCTTAGTGTAACTGAAGAAACTTCCTGAGAATCAGAGAAATCACTAGACCCTTCTTTGGCAGGTGTGTGCCTGTCTGGTTGGTACGGTTCACATTCTTAATAGAAAACTCCCATGGGTATCCACAGCACAGGAAAGCTACGGGAAAGGACTTGGTCTCTCTAGATTCAAGGGTCAGTTTCCTTGGGAAGAAAGTGGGCAGGGAAGCCGTCCAGAATCCAGTGCTAGGAACCATCAATTAAATAAGTTTTCTTTAAGTTCCACTTCACAGAATGTCTCATCGCCCTGCTTGAGCTTGGCTTTATGCTACCCTCACGATGTTCTCAGCATCCCTGACCCTCTCACTCCAGCAGCCATGTACTGGGTACCTTTGCCAAGGCAGGCTCTGTGCATCCCTTCATTTAATCACCACAGTGTCCCTGTGCGAGGATGTGACCCGTGAGGCACAGGGAGGTTCAGTCAGCTGTTCAGAGTCATGGTGTTGACCCACAGTGGCGTTTGGATGAGAACCCAAGTTTTTATTACACCAAAGCCCATTCTCGTTCCCCTCCTCTATTCTACTGCAAAGCACCTGGCACAAAGTAATAACTCAATAAACATTGTAAAAGTGAATGAGGCTGGGCGGTGGCTCACACTGGTAATCCCAGCACTTTGGGAGGCCAAGGCGAGAGGATCACTTGAGCCCAGGAGTTCAAGAGCAGCCGAGGCAGCATTGTGAGATCTTGTCTCTACAAAAAGAAAAAAGAAATCAAAATATTAACCAGTCATGGTGGCATGCGCCCATAGTCCCAGCTACATGGGAGACTGAGGCGGAAGGATTGCTTGAGCCCAGGAGATAAATGCTGTGGAAAGCCATGATCGTGCCTCTGCACTCCAGCCTGATGGACACTCAGAAAGAAAAAAAGAAAAAAGTGAACAACTCAGCATATAAAGAATGCTGTTTACTGGATGCCAACTATGTACAAATTCTTTTTATATGTTAGATCTTCACAACAATTCAGGAAGTTATCTGTTTTAAAAGAGAGGTACACTAAGGATCGGAGAGGCTAAGTAAGTTTCCCGAAGTCACCCAGCTAGTAAATTATTAAGCTGGGCTTGAATTCAAGCTGTGCATTTTTAGCTGAACCAACCTATCCCTCTAACATGAGGTATTTATCTTGGGAAGGGTTGCCTCAAGGTTGACACATTACCAGTGGTGCTGGAGAGGGCTATTCATGGCCCTGTGACTTCAGGGTCCTTGAGCAGCTAATGAGAATTACAGAGAGATAGATGATGACTGGAGATCTGGAGCAAGAGAAACAGAGAGAGAGCCAGACAGATGGAGTCTCTGTTGTCCAGGCTGCAGTGCGGTGGCACAATCACGGCTCACCACAGCCTTGATCTCCTGAACTCTGTCAGTCCTTCTGCCTCAACCGCCCAAGTAGCTGGGAATACAGGTACATGCCACCACACCCAGCTAATTTTTTTAACTTTTCGGTAGAGACGAGGTCTCACTATGTTGCCTAGGCTAAACTTGAACCCCTGGGTTCAAGCAATCCTCCTGCCTCGGCCTCCCAAAGTGCTGGGATTACAGGCATGACCTACCTCACCCCGCCTGGATCAACTTTTAGCAAGTATCTGCGAGGGAGTGAGTCCCCCATCACTGGGGGTATTCGATGACCATCTCTTCAGAAAGCCCAAAGAAATCCCTGCATGGAGTGACCGCCAGAGAGTGACCTCTGCGTTGCCTTTGGCTCTAATAGACTTAGGCACTGTCATTCTCCTGCTCAGCCCTGGACACCTCTGAGCAAGGTAGTTCAGATAAATACCTTCCTGGTTATTCTGGTTTCTAGGGAGTATTTGGGAGAGTCTTGGCTGATGAGGAAATTGTCAGGGAGTGATTAACAACTCTTGGATTAGCTTCTTTCATCCTATGCCAGCCTCACCCAGTGACCTTTCCACGGGATCTGGTTTCTTCTACACACACAGAAGTAAGGAATGTAACACATCCGGTTCCAATATTGGGTCTCAGCCGGGAAAAACATGGAAACTTGAAACAAATGGAAGCCATGTTGATTTACAGTTAAATTTCAAAGGGCTCTTTCCGTAAAATGCTCTCTTCCGGGCAAATATTGCTAGCACAGAGCTGTGACTGCTCTGAACTGTCTTTTGAAGACAAGTAATATGTTTTGTTCCCAGCCTGCCAAGTGTGCTGAGTCAGTTTCCCTAATATCTACCAGCCTGGGACTTCCGGCCACCTCCATTTCATACAGAAAATCCTCTAAACTATGAATGGTAAGAGTAACAATTAACATTTGTGCAGAAGGTTGTAATTTACAAAGTTCTTCCAGGTCACTCCCATTTGAACTTTCAAAGACCCCATGTGAATGGTAAGGTCAGGAGCGCTATCCCTTTATGCGGATGGGGGACATGAGACTTGAGGACATGGAGTGGTTGAGGGACTTGAGCAAAGACACGTGGTTTCTTTTTTTCTTTTTCTCTTTGAGTTGGAGTCTCACTATGTTGCCCAAGCTGGAGTGCAGTGGCACACTCATAGCAACTGCAGCCTCGACCTGCTGGGCTTAGGCAATCCTTCTGCCTCAGTCTTCCAAGTAGCTGGAACTATAGGCGTGCTCCACCACACCCGGCAAATTTTTTTCAGATTTATTGTAGAGACAAGCTCTCACCAAGTTGCCCAGGCTGGTCTCGAACCTCTGGGCTCCTCTCATCTCAGCCCCAAGCAATCTTCTCGCCTCAGCTTCCCAAAGTGCTCGGAGTACAGGTGTGAGCCCCCACACCCAGCTGACACGTGGTTTCTGATAAGCAGATCCAGGACTTGAATTCAGATTTCTCGATTCCAAATTCAGCTACAGATACTGACTGCCCTTCTCGGGGGAGATTATTTCACTGCTTTCATCAGTGCCCTCCATCAGAATAATTAAATCTCACATAGGAAAAGAATTTAAATTTTGTAACCATGAAACAACAATGCTTCGGTGGATCAGCTTAGGCTATAACAATTCTTCATCTGCCTCCCCAGCAGAAAATCCTTCAGAGCGAGTGCCTTTGTGGTAATAACATTGTGCATCCTCTTTTCCCAAAGGAAAGCAATGTTGCATGGTGGCTGAGAACACAGCTTCAAGGCCTCCCTCCTCTTCAACTGCGTGGCCTTGGACCAGTTAGCTAACCAACCCGAACCTCAACTTCACACAGCTGACCTTGACAGAATGTGGTGATGATTAAATGAGATGGTGTATTGGAAAGCTTAGCAGTGTGTTCGGCACATAAGAGGTGCTCAATCAATGCAGGTTGAAGAGAGCTATATAAAGCCCAGACTACAGGTCAGACCGTAGAATTGCCCAGATCCCGTTCATTCCACCAGCATGGACTGAACATGTGCTCGGGGCAGGTGCTTCTGTGTCATTATTCATTGACTCCTCACAACGACCCTATGAGGCAGGTGTGATTATGCCCATTCTACACATAAGGAAGCTGAGGCTTACTTGCCAGCTACTGTGTTCCTTATGTGTCATTGCTGGGATTTGAATTCAACTCTGCGTGACTCTCACTCCAGTGCTTCACCGTGCAACAGAGAGTCACCAGTATGCAGAGATTTGGATGGGGTACATTATAGATTAGGAGAAGTGACAGGATCCCCCACACTGGGGTGTCCAGAGACCGGGCTTCCAAAGCTGTTGCTTAGCACACTTGCTGTGCAGCTCTGAGCCAGTCATATCACTACTCTGGGCCTCAGTAGCTTTATCTGTCATCCAACAAAGTTGCACGGATCACCTCAAAGATCCTTCTAGCTCTGGCCTGCTCAGATTCTCCTTGGATTTCAGGTACACGCTCTTGGCATGAAGGAAGCACACAGTAACCCCTGAGATTTCAAATCAGTTTTGCCTTTTGAACCCGTGCCTTTCTGCATGAATTCTGGATCTGCCAGAGGAAAACTCTCTAATTATCCTACAGGGACTATCTCAGCTAGTAATTACCCCTATTATTTTTAATTGTATTTTATAAGATGCCTTTCATCCAAGATCTCAAAGGACTCTTCAAACCTTCATTATCTGAGCCCCACCCATTTCCCGTGTGGATATGAAAGGCGGAGACTGATTTTAATGTCAGAAAGAAGATGTGAGGGGGAGAGAGAAAGGGACTGAGAGCCTGGGAGTCGCTTTACCTCTGAGTGTAAAGGAGAGAGAACAGAAGTATCCCAGGGAAGTGCTCTCCCTTGGAAGGAGTCTATGGGCTATTCAGGGATATTCAGCAGATGGATCAGAAAATGCTCCTCCTTTTGCCAAATCAGCTCTGTAAGTGCCTGCGAGCAGGTCATTCCATGTGTCTTGGTGCCACTCCATTTCTTCTTTTCACTTTAGACTCACTCATCAGCTGCTGTCCTTCGAGCTGGTCTCCAGCATACCGACCTGCGCTGGGTCACGTGCAGGAGATACATGAAGTGAGAGTGCAGATTTGGGCAACTTGGTGTAGGCAGCAAGGGCCACAGGAACCTCTCAGGAGAGCCCTCATTGGCTGATGTCAAGGGTAGGATGCCCCAGCATGTGGCCAGCGGCTGCCCTGACAGTAGGTGGAGAAAGAGTAAGTCTTGAGTGCTTATACTAAGTCCAGGGACCTGATTGACAAATGCCACAGGAAGACCATTTTGATCAGCTCATTTGGGGGGGGATCACTTCTCTTCTCTTCCTATCACCCTCCACCAAATCACCTAGGATACTGGTACTAAGTTCCTGCCATCCTTGTTCCAGTGAAAGGATAGAGCCTACAAAGCTTCACTCACCCAGGGCTGGGGGAGAGGTGTAACAGCCTTTTCAGCAGGTCTGTGAGCTCCTGGAGCCTGGGACTCTCTGCCTGCCTAGTCGCCATTCTTTCCCCAGCACGTATGCTGGGCACAGAAGGGCGGCTATGCAGAACGTATTTGTTGATTAAAGGAACAGATCACAAAGCTGCCACTCTGTTTCTGAAGCAAAACAATCTGAGATGGGTCAGAGGATCCTTTCCCTCCTCAGCTAGGAGATGGCTGATCCAGGGGACAGCCAGGGCCACACAGTTCCAGTGACTTTAGGAGCCAAGGATAGAGTCATTGCTCAGCTGGGGTGAGGGCTCCGATGATATGGGGACTAGGGTTCCCCAAGTGAGATGGTGGGGGAGGTAAGGCAGGTGCTTACCTGCAGGTGAGGTAGCCAGGAGGAAGATGATCCTGGCTGCAGGAAGGTCAGAACCAGCAGGGTAGGAATTCCAGGCATTTCACTGAGCACCTCTTTCCTTAGCTGGTGCTCTCAGGATGAAAAGACCTGAAGGATGTGGGTGACAGGAAGGAAGGTGAGTCATGGCCTTGGCCCTGAGGAGCCAGTTGTTTGGCTTTGGAGATTAGACTTCCCCAGAGAGCAGTCAGAACACCATGCAAGATTTGTCTCTGACTACCTTGGGAGTTCCCTTGGGAGGCAGAGGGTCTTATTTATCACCCCGATCTTTCTTGTTGGGCCTGACAGAGGCCTGGGCATGTTTTCTGCTCTAGATACACTCTGATTTGTTGTCAGGCTGGATGACACTGAAAGTTGAGTGGGATAGGTCAGAAAAGGGAGGAGTCTGGAGGCCAAATATCGGGGAAGGCTTCAAGAGGGAGGTGGAGCCGTGGTGGGTACTGAGCACAGGACAGAAGAAAATAATAGTCTCCACATTTTCACATCCCAAGAAACCCTAGCAGTGAGGACAGCCGGGGGAGGGAACCGAGAGGTTTCAGGTGGCAAAGGAACGGCCTCATAGTTCCCCAGCAGGGGACCTCTGAGGTTTCTGCCTGCCCAGCAGTGATTCCTTTCTCTCCTGGGAATGCTACCGGTCATCACTCAGTCCGTGGATTTCATTGTGGATGATGTCACTGCTGGACTTTGTGGGTGGGCCCATGACAGACCCAGCCAATCAGAGCAATGCACCCTCCTGGCCACAAGATTTCTTCAGGGATGAGCACATGACCCAAGTTGGGCCAGTGAGAATCCTCTCGAGAACTTTTTCTAGAATTCTTAGGGGAAAGACTCTATTGGGGTTGCAAATTTACAAGAATATAAGTCCTGAGTTGCTGGTCGGGAGTCTGGCCATTGGAGGGGGAAACACCATCTAAGGATGAAGCAAACTCAGAAGAAACCAGAACTGCAAGATAAAGAGACACTTTTGTAAACTCACGATGATTTTCAGATATATCGATCAATGCATTTCTTTTTTATTCCCCTGTAAGCCACTTTAAGTTTCTGTCACTTGTAACTGAAAAAAGTCTTTGCTCATATGCCAAGCTGACAAGTGATGTTGCAGACCAGATCTGAGTCTCCTCGTTCACTGTCAGGTTCCCTCCTGATGGTCTTCCTTCCCTTTCTCCCTCCCTCTCATGTATATTTAAGGTATATAGAAGTTGCTCTGTGCGTATTTTTGAAAGAATTAGTGAATGCCTAATCTGTCCTGATTGTAGATACGTCCACCTCCCTTTACTCCTATGTGGAGATTGGTTGACAAAGAGCAAACCAAGTGATTAACTCAGAACTTGGAACTGTCAGGAACTCAGTCCCCCAAAGCAATCCTGAGTTTCATCAGTGTCATCAGCACACAGCCAGACATGAGCCTTCCTTTACAAACATGACTTGGTCGTGCTGATGCCGCAGCCCGAGCAGGAGGTCCAGAATGTCACTGACAAGCATGTGGATTTTCCTGTTGGAGCAGATGCCAATACCGGGAGCTCTCCAGTGAAGGAACGAGAACTGCCAGGGAGGACATCCTCTACAGGACTTGCTCTATACTTACAAGACCTGTTTTGGTTTTTGTACCTCAGTGGCCACATTAAGCACAAGGCTGTCCAAGAACCACACAGATGAGTGCCAACCCTTTCTGGATGACTCTGGAGCACTCCAGAGTCAGAGCATGTAGAAAAAAACCAGTCCCCTATTTCAAACTTCCATGTTTCTAAGGAAAACTGCGACTCACAGAGAAGCAGGGATGTGCCCCAGGGCATATAAAGGGTTACCAGGGGAGACTAAATCTGAACTCCTGACTCTCAATCTGGTGCTGTTTTGACAACGCCACCCCCGGTCCTTGGACCACATTCCAGAACAGGTGGAGTGTGTCTTAAAGAGCTCCTTCCCTCTTGGGTAGTCACGGGATGTTGGTAGGTTGGGGAAGCTGCAGACATGTCACAGATGTTCTTCACTTCATCCGCCATCATCTGTTTGTGGATCACGTGACACAGTGAGCATGCATGGACACAGTGGTCACAGGATTGGTGGAAGGGGACCTCAAAAGTCACCTTTCTCAACCCCTGTCTGATGTCTGGATTTCCTCTCCCACACCCAGAAATCCACTTGTCAGATATGCAGGTGGTAGAACTGTGCCCATGGTCGCCTGTCTCTCTTGACTCCTCCAGGACATAAATCCGTCGATGGCATCGTCTCTCCCTCTGTGAAATCTTCAGCCTTTGCTTCCCTCACTGTTCCCTCTTGGTTAACACATAGTTTGGGTCTCCTCTTAAAGCAAACGAACCAATAAACAATGATTCTTCTTTTGATTTTGCCATGAGTTTAGTTACCTTCTTATCATTCTCATTTTTTTCCATCAAATTTCTTGAAATTTATGCCTGTGTCTGCCCTTCTTTACCATCGGCCCTTCCTTAACTTTTAGCAGACTCATTTTTCACAGAGGTAACCAAGGAACTCCTAATTATAAAGTCTTTTTGTCTTTTTTTTAGGGCTAACTTTTCTTGTTGCCTTTGTATGATTTGAGATGTTGGTCACCCAGGACTCAGGCTCCCTTGATATGATGTCACCCTTATTCTCTTCCTTTACCTTGGGACTTGCTTCTGATTACATCTGTTTCTACTTCTTTGGGCCATTTGTTTTGGTCTCTCTTAGAGACCTTGTCCATCCATGGATAGCTCTGTTCATCCAATTCCTAACTGAGTATGAGGTCTTGTGCCGGGAACTGGAGATTCAGAGATGGGCCACACATCATTCTTGACCTCAGTGAGCATACCTTCTATTGATAGAGACAGTTAAATTCATCCTAACACAATATGGTGCTACATGCTAGACCGATTGCTTCATAGATCGAAAGAAATGCAGATATGAGAGATGAAAAGGATTTTGGTCTCTCTTAGAGACCTTGTCCATCCATGGATAGCTCTGTCCATCCAATTCCTGTCCAGAGGAGGAAACTGAGGTACAGAGAGATGAAATCAGTTTCCTGTGGGCCTATATAGTGTTGGCAGAATAGTTAAGAAAAGACCTAAAGTGTCTTCAAATACATCCTTCAGAGAATGGCCAAAGATAATTTTTCTAATAAAATAGAAAGGTATTGGGATGCCAAAAACAAAAAAAAACTGGAGTTTGCTCTGAGCAACAAATGCATTTCACTGAGTTATTTGTGCAACCAAAGACTCATCATTGGAATCTGTGTCTTCCTTCAAATACTCAACAAGAGTCCATGTGGTAGAGATCTTAGAACTGGGTCTTCTTTATGGAAAGGATGAGGAACATACTCACTGAACACTTAATATGAGCCATAAAACTAATGCCCAAAAGCTAAGTGAATCACATCAGTTCTGAAGCAAAACCAAGATTGGAACTTGGATTTCCTTCCCCTTTGCCTGTTGTTCTTCTCATGAGGTTAAGAGCCATAGCTTACTGTGTAAGCTGGAATGCTGGATACTCCTTGCCCAGGTAACTAGCCCACTGAATGTGGTAGCCCCCTGCAGACCCACTGTGGGCACTGGGATAAGAACCTGTCCCCATCTTTACCCCCAGACAGGGCCAGCATCATGAGCATGTGACCTGGGAAGCTGTAAGAAGCACCATGCTTAGAAGAACCCCATGGTTGGCTTAATGTTGCCATCTTGAAGTTTTTTTAAATTTTTTATTTCAAAGATGTGGGGTACAATTCAGGGTTTGGTATACAAATGTTCATTATGCAGGACCCCTTGCTGATGGGGTGTGCCCCTCCCCCTCCCCCGGCAGTTTCCCACTACTGCCAATCCTTTTCTTATAGTATTACAATAATTATTCAAGGTCCACTTATGAGTGAGAACATGTGATAGTTCTTTGTTTCTTGATAGATTACTCAGTATTATGGACTCTAAGTCCATCCAGATTGCTGTGAAGTTCATAATTTTGTCCTTCTGTATGGCTGTGTAATATTCCATTGTGTATATGTATCACATTTTTTTATCCAGTTCTCTTTCAATGAGCAGCACAGTTGGTTCCATGTTTTTGCTGTTGTGAACAATTCTTCAATAAACATACGTGTGCAGGTATCTTTTGAAATTTTTAATAAATTGCGAGCAAGAGGCCCAAGTGACATAGTTCTGCTCCCAGACTCCAGCTTTTATTGTTGCTACTCAAAGCACTTCCCAGGTGATTCATCTGGATAGTTCACTCTTCTACCTGTCCATATCCCCTAGGAAGAGCCATTAGAAAGATCACCTGAATGTGAGCTAAAACTAGGCTGGCCAGGCTGCTTTATGCTCCCTGGACTACTTCCTGGAAGCCTTTTATTCTCCCTAGACACCATGGAGCTCTGTTCTCCTAGGTCAGAGTATAGGATTCACCAATCTGGCTTCACCAGGCCCCAAACCAAGCCATCACCACTTCACTCATCTCCTCTGGTTCAAGATTCTTGGCGAGTCCTTGTCTGCAGGAGAGTCCAGCTCTGAGGCTGCCACCCCAGGACGGTTCCAATCGACCCTTGCAGCATTTGCTCTCAATGTTCACACATCCAGTCTCTGCTCTGAATTCAGGGTCTTCTTTTCCTTTCCTGGGTCCACCTTAGACCCTCTAACCTCTGCGCCTTTTCTTTTCCATCCTAGTGCACTGTCCCTATCCTTCTCACCAGCTAATATTCCCCTATCCTTCAAGGCCCTGCTGTGGCCCCATTTCCTCTATCAGGGGCCTTCTCTGGTCACCCCTTCTATATTCTCTCTCCCTAAAAGGCTGCACACTCGTTGAAGACAGATCCACTGTCCCACCTTTGTACCTGGCCGCCCGGAAGCCACATACTGAGCAGTGGTCAGTCAGTAGCTGCAGGTGCCTTGATTCTCACTGGGAGAGAAAGACAGGAGATCCATTGCCTGATGGGACTTGGTCACATGCTCCCAGACCCAGCTTGCGTGTTGTTGAAGGTAAGTCAATGAGGGCCTCGCCAAACCTGTTTCCACAGCTGATACTCTGGGGCCAGGCCTGTTCCAGTGCCTAGGGACACTGGGGGATGTTGGTTGACTCAGAGAAGGGAGGTACCTTCCCCGACAAGGGCAAGAGTCTGTGTAGATGCTGGAGGCAGCATTTCCAGGCTCCAGAGGGGATGCTTACTGTTCTCTGGCTGACCAGACTTTATCCAGAGTTCAGACAGCACGTGGCTAAATTAATGGGCGGTGGAAGGGCTACCAGGAAGGGGAGGGGTAGGGAAGTCATGCTAACTGGGAAGTGGCTGTAGGAACCGGGGCGAGTGACTTGGAGAAAGCTTGAGGGAATGTGACCCGTGTCTTTAAGACTGTCGAGGGCTGTCACGGACTAACAGAAGTAGACTGGTCTGCGTGTCCCTCAGGGTCAAAGTGGGACCAAGGCAGTGAAGTTACAGGAAGCAGAGTTCTGCTCAAGCAGGACTGTCCAACAGGAAGGTCATGAGAAAGAAGGAGTGCACGGGCTCTTCCCTGGTAGGACTGTCCAAGCACAGGTTCCAACCTCAACTGCTCCCCCTCGATTCCATTTCTCTGCACGCCTCTCCCCCCCGCCATTTCTCAAAGAAATCTTAAAAACTGCATCCTCCTCTTTAAACTCAGATTCCACTCCAATGTGAATGCCTCAACCACACTCTGCCCCATGCCTCCTCCTCCCGGTTCCATCATCCCTGGCAACAGTCTCCAATGGTCTCCCGATGCCCCAGCCTGTCACCTGGATTTCCACTAGTCTGCCCCAGGCTGCCAGAGAAGCATTTCTAAAATACAAATCTGGTCTGCTGTATGCCTGCTCAAAGCCTACAGTGGATTACTGGTGTCCTATGAAATGGATGATTTCCTCACAGTGAAATTCAAGGTCCTTCGTGGCCTGACTGGGCCAGCCTCTACCCTTTTCCTTTCCAGTGGCACCCTACATGTCAGCAATACTGGGTACTTTCAATCCCATCCCACCATGCTCTCTTTCTCTTCTGCTCCCTTACACGGGCTGTTTTCCCCTGCCTGGAAGACTCTCCTTTCTTTTTTTCCTTCCTTTCTTTTTTTTCTTTTAAAGAAAGCAGGATTTATTGAGAGGACAGAAAAGCTCTCACAATGGGAGGGGACCCAAGAGGGTTGCCCAAGTCTCCTTTCTATACTACCCCCATCCCACCCACTTCACTCCACCTAGATCTGCGCTATTCATCTGTTAGGTCTCAGGTTCAGTGTCACCTCTTCCAGGAAGCATTCCTGGATTTCTCTAGTCTGGATGATGTGTTCCTGCCATCTATGCCTCAGCATCCTCACCAGCTTTTGGCATACAGTATTGTATGTGCCTGTATCCTTGCCTGTACTCCTCCCCCACTAAAGGGCAGGGACCATGGCTGTTTGTTCATTCTCATCTTCACTGCCTAGTTCCTGATGCATCGTTGCTACTCGGTATACATTTGTTGAATAACTGAGTGTTCTTCTTTGCAGAGAAGCTGTGTAGGGGGCTCCTTCTATGGGACCATGATTCTCTAAGACACACCTTCTCTTACCTTTAAATAATATGTTGGCATGTGTAACAGGACTTGCCCATGTCTGTTTCCTGCTTCAAACAGAAATGTGCCCTAGGCTGTGATGCAAGGGACAGCAGGAGTTTCCTCGAGGATCCAAAATGAACAGTATTTATTGGGTTGCACAATGTGATTACAGAAGGAAGACTCACTGGTGAACTGTTTGGTTTCCATAGCATCAGGCTCATTCTAGACACACATGGGTTGGTAATCAACATCCTGCAGGGGGCTGGACAGACATCTCCTCTCCCTGTGTGTTCTTACCTCTGTGATTCCCATAGGTCCTGGTGTTGATATCCCATCTGGCAGAAACCGATGGAAAGAACATCAGTAGCCAATACAGAGGGTGCCAGAAAAATGTACACTCATCTTAAGAAAGGAAAAAACTATTAAAATTGTCATACTCAATATATACAATAACAAAAGACGAATACAAGTCACGTTTGACTTCTGCAATTATAAGAGGTGCTCAAAGTGTTTACCATCAGCGTCCAAACACTTCTGATTACGGTGAACTAAAACTAACACATAGATAACATCTCTTAAAATGTGTATGCATTTTTTTGGCACCCCCATTACATTGCACCTTGATCTACCCTCGCTCCTTGCACATGACCTCAAAATAGATCACAGATCTAAATGTAAAATGTAAAACCGTAGAACTCTTGGAGGAGAACAGAGGAGAAAAGTGTTTGTGATCTAAAGTCAGGGGAAGAGGTCTTAGACATGGTACCCAAAGTGTAACCCAAAAAGAAACAAAAATGAATTAAGTGAACTTCATTAAAGCTAAAACCTTTTGCTCTGTGAAAGTCTCAGGTAAGAGGATGAAATGAAAAGTATCAACTGAGAGAAAATATTTACAAATCTCATGTGACACAGGATTTGTTTTCAGAGTAAAGAGCTCTTTGAACTCAGCAAACAATCCAATTAGACAACAAGCAAACGATTTGGACATTTCACCAAAGATGCTATGCAGATGGCAAATAACCGTGCAAAAAGATGTTCAACATTGCTAGTTTTTAGGGAAATGGTAATTAAAGAAATACCTCCACACACCTACTAGAAGGGTCAAAATAAAAAAACATTAATGAAGCAAATACTGGCAAGGACACAGAGAAACTGAATCTTGAGTATACTTCTGGTGGGCATGTAACATGATACAATCACTCTTGAAATCTACCTGGTGATTTCTTAAAATTTAAAGATGTATTTACTATATGACCCATCAATCACAATCTAGAGTGTTTATCTTAGAGAAATGAAAACTGATAGTCACATAAAAACCTGTATACAAATACTCACAGCAGCTTTATTTGTGATAGCCAAAACTAGAAACAACCCAAGCATCCTTCATTGCATGAAGGCTAAACACACTGTAGCACATCCATACCATGGAATAACACCCAGCAGGAAAAAGGAATTAGTGATATGTGAAGCAACTTGGATGGATCTTAAGAGTATTGTGCTGAGTGAAAGATGCCAATCTCAAAAAATTTGATCCTAAAAGAGTCCATGTATAAAACATTCTCAGGCTGCTTACGCCTGTAATATCAGTACTTTGGGAGGCCTAGAAGTTTGAAGATTAGGCTGGGCAACATGGCAAGACCTAGTCTCTATCAAAAGTAAATAAATAAATAAATAAATAAAGTGAGCCAGGCTTGGTGTGTGTCTGTAGTCCCAGCTACTCAGGAGGCTGAAGTGGAAGAATCACCTGAGCCCAGGAGGTCAAGGCTGCAGTGAGTCATGATCATATCCTACACTCCAGCTGGGGTCTAAGAATGACAAAATAACAGATTTCTTTCTTTTTTTTTTTTTTTTTTTTGAGTTGGAGTCTCACACCTTCGCCCAGGCTGGAGTGCAGTGGCATGCACGCTCACGGCCACCCCAGAGTCAACCTGCTGGGCTCCAGCGATCCTTCCGCCTCAGACTTCTGAGTAGCCGGAACCACAGATGCGCGCTACCATGCCCGGCTATTTTTTGTTTTATTGTAGAGACGAGGTCTCGCCAAGTTACCCTGGCTGGTCTCGAACCCGGAGGCTCAGGTAATCCACTCGCCTCGGCCTCCCAAAGTGCTGGGATTACAGGCTGAGCCACCCAGCCTGGCCTAGACTTCAAAGAGAACGAGATAAGTGGTGGCCAGGGGTGTGGAGAGAGCGAGGGGTTGTGACTATAAAGGAACAAAACTAGGCAGCTCCTTTGTGATGATGTGCAGTTCTGTGGGTCTTGATTATGGCAGTGGTTATATCAACCTACACATATGTAAAGGCATACAACACACGTGAGAGCATACAGAAACTGATGGAACCGTACTGTACCAATCAATTGGTGATGCACTGCAGGTATAAATATGTCACCACTGCAGGTAGGTAGCAGGGTGAAGGGTCCAATGGGACTTCTCTATTCTATTTTTGCAATTTCTTATGAGTATATAATTATTTCAAAATAAAACCTTAACAGACTAGGAAGGAGGAGGCAAAGGAACTTCATACTTATTTTACTTATTTACTTATGTATGTATGTATGTGTGTGTGTATGTATGTTGAGACAAGGTCTCACTCTGTCACCCAGACTGGAGTGCAGTGACACAACCACAGTTCACGGCAGCCTCTACCTCCTAGGCTAAGATGATCTTCCGCCTCAGCCCCCCGAATAGCTGGGACTACAGGTGCATGCCACCACACCAGGCTTTTAAATTCTTTGTAGAGACAGACCTCACTATACTGCCCAGGCAGGTCTCAAAGTACTTGGCTCAAGGAATCATTCTCGTCTTTGTCTTGCAAAGCTCTGGGAATACAGATGCAAGCCACTGTGCTTAGTTCCTCATACTTATTAAACGTTTAACTTGTGCTAGGTGTTTGTTCATTTATTCAATGCATTTATAGAATGCTTTCTGTATACCAAGCACCATGCTTGGTAATACAAAAGTAAACAAAAGGTTGTTAAATCTTTTTAGTACTTGCAATCTCTAGAAATCTGTAAGAACCACGTGATCCTATAACCCTTCTTCCCTTTTCTCTTTGAGTTCCTGTTAACTCCATCTTTCCAGAATGTCCTCAAACAATTAGTAATCCTATTTCCTTTTTTTTTTTTTTTTTTTTTTGAGTTGGAGTCTCACTCTGTCACCCAGACTGGGGTGCAGTGGCACACACCCGGCCACCGCAGCCTTGACCTGCGGGGCTCCGGTGATCCTTCCGCCTCAGCCTTCCAAGTAGCTGGAACCACAGGTGCATGCTACCATGCCTGGCTAATTTTTAATTTGTTGTAGAGTCGAGGTCTCCCCAAGTCTTCCGGGCTGGTCTCAAACCCACAAGCTCAGGCAATCCACGCGCCTCGGCCTCCCAAACTGCTGGGTTTACAGGCTGAACCAGCAAGCCCAGGCCAGTAATCCTATTTCTAAGGCCAGGACTTTAATGCTGTCAGGGTTTTTTTTTTTTTTTTTTTCTGTCAGATTGTCTCAGCCTTTTTGTCACCGAAGCAGAAAGTATTGTGGAAAGGCGTTAGAGCAAGAACTGATTTTCAGCCAGGTACAATGATGCATGCTTGTAGTTCCAGATACTCAAGAGGCTGAGGTGGTAGGATTGCTTGAGCTCAGGAGTTCAAGGTCAGCCTGGGCAACCTAGCAAGATTCCATCTCTTAAAAAAAAAATGACAAAAATGAATTTTTGTTTCCATTTGTGTTTTTACACAAGACTTTAAATAACTTAATCACAATTTTAGAATGACTATAGTTAAAATTTGGTTTTCAACAAATGTATCTGTAATTAAGTCAAGAATGAAAATTATTTTAAAATCTCCATGGAATGAAAATTATATTTGTGGCCGGTCTCAGAGCAAGCCCAGGCCAGTAATCCTATTTCTAAGGCCAGGACTTTAATGCTGTCAGGGTTTTTTTTTTTTTTTTTTCTGTCAGATTGTCTCAGCCTTTTTGTCACCGAAGCAGAAAGTATTGTGGAAAGGCGTTAGAGCAAGAACTGATTTTCAGCCAGGTACAATGATGCATGC
>CAUYQG010080846.1:0-51672 GCA_963574415.1 Tarsius wallacei | reverse complement strand
ATTTCTTTGAGCAGTGTTTTGTAGTTTTCATTGTAAAGGTCTTTTACTTCTTTGGTTAGGAAGATGATGAGGTATTTCGTGTGTGTGTGTGTGTGTGTGTGTGTGTGTGTGTGTATGTGTGTGTGTCTACTGAGGATGGGATTGTGCTTTATTGTGCTTTTAATTTGGTTCTCTGCCTGTTTGTTGTTGATGTATAAGAATGTGGCTGTCTTTTGCACATTTATTTTGTACCCTGAGACTTTACCAAAGTCCTTAATCAGTGCAAAGAGGTGTTTGACAGATTATCTTGGATTTTTGAGGTATAGGATCATATCATCAGCAAAAATCCATTTTTCTATTTGGATACCCCTATATAGCTGACAAAGTTCTAATATCCAGGATCTACAAGGAACTCAAATGTGCCAAAAGGAAAAAACAAACATCTCCATTAAAAAGTGGTCAAAAGACATGAATAGACACTTCTCAAAAGAATATATATGGGCAGCTAACAGACACATGAAAAAGAGCTCAGCCTCACCAATCATCAGAGAAATGCAAATCAAAACCACATTGAGATACCACCTAATCCCAGTAAGAATGGCCATCAGTAATAAAACAAACAACAACAGGTGTTGGCAAGGATGCACAGAAAAGGGAATGCTTCTATATTGCTGGTGGGAATGCAAACTAGTTCCACCTCTACAGAAAACACTGTGGTAATTTCTAAAAGAACTAGAAATTGATCTTCCCCATGACCCAGCAATCCCCCTACTGGGAATATACCTGGAGGAACTCAAAGCATTCTACAAAAAAGATACTTGCATATGCACGTTTATTACAGTGCTATTCACAATAACAAAAACATGGAATAAACCATGCTGCCTGTCGAAACTGGACTGGATAAAAAAATGTGGTACAAATACAAAATGGAATATTGCATAGCCATAAAGAAGGACAAACATAGGGACTTCGCAGCAACTTGGATGGATATAGAGTCTAACATACTCAGTGGTCTATCACAGAAACAAAGAACAGAGTACCACATGTTCTCACTCTAAGTGGACCCTGAATATTTACCATGACACTATAAGAAAGGATACTGCTGGGGTGGCTCAGGGATCAATAAGGGTAACTGATCTTAAACCAGGCAAAGTGGGAACCAAAAAGAGACCCAAACTTTACTTGTACGATGCCCACTTGTGTACCTAATCCTGAAATATACCCTACAGCTTTAAAATAAAATATATATACCCCTAAAAATTATGCCAAACAAATCATGTCTGTGCCATCCAGGGTTTATTGTTAAACTTTTACTGAGTACTTGCATTGGGATAAAGGGCCTGTACTATGCACTTTTTTATTAATGAAGAAATAGAAAATGTTAGGAAAAGAGAAAAAAATTGTTTAGGATCCAGGCATGGAGGCTCACACCTATAATCCCAGCTGTTTGGGAGCTGAGATGAGAGTATCACTTGAGACCAGACGCTCAACATAGGGAGCTCCCATCTCTACATAAAAAACAACAATAACTGTTTACCAAGGACTTCTGCTTCTGACTATAGTGGGAAAACTGAAATCAGATGTATCCTCCTGCCTTAAACAACCTGGAAAATCAAAATGTATTTGAAAAAAAAAAGATTTTCAATCACTGAACACAGGTAGCACAGGACTGTGAGTTCTAAAAGGAAACAATAAATAAAGGAGGTGGTCCCTATGATTGCAAAAGATTATTGCCTGAAAGCAATTTCCAGGCTACTTTTCAGGGGAAGGTAACCAACAAGAGTCTGATGGCCTTGCTGAGTTGGAGAGGTGGAGGGAGATTGAAATTCAGGGAGAATAAGGAAGTTAGAATTTGCCGGAAGAATAGAATAGATGGGATATTCACAGAGAGAGCTCCAGAGAGCTGAAGAGAGGGCCCACCTAGCCTTTGCAGTGAGTATGCATGCAAGAAAACTGTTGAAGCTGGGGAAAGAACCACCAAAAAATAGAAGGCACAACCACGTCTGAAGATCAAATAGGGATGAAAATAATTTATTTGCATATCAGCCAGAATGAAAAGATTTATAATAAATGGGATATTGGATAAAGTCCTCAAAATTAGGTTGCTTTAGTAGTGGAACTAAATAAGCACCATACTAAAGGTTGCTCTAAACCTGGCCTAGAAAGTTTAAGAGCCAGCTTTTTTAAAAAAAAATCAAACTAATCTGAAGTAACTTAAATTAAAGCCAAAATAAAGTGTGAAACTTTTTAATATAATATAATGAAATCCAACATCCCAACACAAAAAGTTCACAACATATGCATTCAATCAAGAATGTGCAAAGAAATTGAAAAATATGAACCACAACCAGGATAAAATTCAATTAATTAAAACAGACCCAGAATGGACTGGTGATAGAATTAGTCAATAAAGGTGTGAGAATAGCTATCTAAAATATTCCTCACAAGTTCAAAAGGTAAAAGACAAGATGAGCATAATGAGAAGAGAAATGGCGGAGAGAGAGAGACTGGGAGAGAGAGATAATCTAGAAAATTTCTGTCTACTCTTTGGGGAGGTTTTCTAGTCAAAAGGAATGGAAATGTTTTTACTTGGCTCTAAAGAAGACAGGCTAGAATGTTTGAGAATCGAACCATTCTTTTTTCTTTTTTTGTTCTTCTCTCTCTCTTCTTTCTTTCTGACAAAGGGTCTGACTATGTTGCCCTGACTGAATTTGAACTTCTAGCCTTAAGAGATTCTTCTGTCTCAGTCTCCCAAGTAGCTGGGACTGCAGGTATGCACCACCACATCTGGCAAAACTGAATCATTCTTACCCCAACTTTGAGTCTAACAATGAGGATCTGAAAAATATTTATAGTTATAACTACCATCACAATAATGACATACACCATTTTTATACACCCAAAAGTCTCCGGCTGCCCTTTTGCAGCCAATTCTTGCATCTACTCCCAGGGTCTGACAAGTGATTGGCTCTTTGTCATTATTGCCTTTCTAGGATTTTATATAATTGGAGTAATACAGTATACTGAATTTTGTGTCTGGTTTCTTTCACTTAGTATAATACTTGTGAGATTTATCCACATTAATGATACAATAAAAGTTTTTTTTAATTGTTGAGTAGTATTTAATTGTATGGAGATAAAATACATGATCTACAATGAAAAACACATTGGGTGAATTTAATATCAGATTAGACAGAGAAGAAGAAAGATTAGCAAATTTTAATAAATATCAATATAATCTATCCAAAGGAAGCATAAAGAGAGAAAAAAAATGTAAAAGATGTGAACAGAACAGATGTGTGTGGAACATTGTCACTGTGTATAATAGCAGTTCTAGGTAAATAAGAATAGTAGAAAATGCTTTGAGAAATGATCAAAAATTTCCCAAATTTGAAGAACAGTATAAACACATACATGTACACACTCAAAAAAACTCAAGCAGAAAAATATAAAGAAAAAGCACATCAAGGTTTGTTATAATAAAATTTCTGAAAATAAGTGATAAAGAAAAAACATGTTAAAAAGCTAGAGAGGAAAAAAGACATTATGTATAAAGTAACAAAGATAAGAGTTACAGTAGACATCATCAGATACTATACAAGTAGAAGGTAATGAAATGACATGTTATAAATATTGAAAGAAACAAGCTATCAACCTAAAATTCCATATTCAGGGAAAACTTACTTAAAGAATGGAGATAAAATAAACAAAACAGACAGACAAAAGCTACTATAATTTATTGCCAGCTGACCTGTACTATAAGAAATGCTAAAAGAGATTTTTCAAGCAGAAGGAAAATTATATCAGAAGCAAATTTCAATCTACTTAAAGAAATGAACAGCATTAGTATATAGTAAATATAGGATTAAATATTAAGATCATCATCCTAAGCAAACTGACTCAAAAACAGAAAGCCAAATACCACGTTCTCACTCATGTATGGGAGCTAAACAATCACAAAGCTGGAAATAATAAGCACTAGGGATACCAATAAGGAGGGGAGAAGGAGGGGAAAGGGGGCTAGGGTTCAGAGACTACCTACAGGGCACAATGTTCACTATCAGAGGAAGCCACCTGAGACCCAATCCCTACCACTACACAATATGTCTCTGTAACAAGCATGCATATGTACCCCTGAATCTAAATTTTTTAAAAGAACATTTAATTTCATTTTCTAAAATGAAACATTTATTTCATTTTAAATAAATATTAACAATTTAAGGCAAATATAACAATGTAATCTGTGATTTTTGTCATAAGTAAGAGTAAAATGAAGGACAAAAATAGCAGAAAAGAAAGGAGAGGAAAGGGAAGACATTGTAAGGTTCTTATGGCACACATGAGGTTATTTAAGACTACTTAAGGGGATGCTGTGATGAAACTGTACATTGCAACTCTAGAGAATCACTTCGAAATAAAACAAAGAACTACAGTTAATAAGCCTATGGGGGACATAGAATGAAACTATTTCTTAAAATTTAATTAACCCGAAAGAGGACAGGAAAACAGAGAAACAGGAACAAAAAACACACTGACAAATGGAGAGGAAATAGCAAGGTGGTAGATTTAAACCCCACTATATTGACAGTTACATTAAATGTAACTGAGTCAAACATTTCTATTAAAAGGCAGAAATTATAAGAATAGACAATTCTGTCCATACCCCACCTTATATACAGATACATAGGTTAAAAGTAAAAGGATAAAAATGATATACTGTACAAACATTAATGAAAAGAAAACTTGAATTGCTACATTAGTATAGACATGCAGACTTCAGAACTAGGATTTTAACCAGGAATAAGGAAGGATAGGTCACAGTGATAATAGGGTTAATACATAATGAAGGCATAATTTTTCTAAATGTATGCACATCATGGTACTTCAAATAAATATTGCAAAAACTGATAAAACTGAAAGAAGAATTATACAAATTTACAGTTATTGTCAACCCTCCTCTCTCAATAATTGATAGACTATCTAGTTAAACAAAGATAAAGATATAGAATACTTAAACAATGTCAACAAACATGACCAATAGCATTTATAGAATACTCCACCCAACACCAGTAGAATACTCATTTATTATGTACACCTGTAAAATTCACCAGATAGATCATATTTTGAGCCATAAAACATCCACCAAATACATTTAAGAAAATTAAAAGCTTGTGTTCTCTGAAAACAACAGAATAAAAATAAAAATAGCAAAGAGCTATCCAGAAAATTGCAAAATGTTTGGAAACAAAAAATACAGTACCAAATAATACATGGGTAAAAGAAGAAATCAAAGAGTTAATCAGAATACGTATTGAAATGTATGAAAGTGAACTATATCAAAATTTTGTGGTTAAGTTTTACAGAAAAGAAAAAAATTGTTATCTAAATGTTTACCTTCAGAAACTAGACAAAGAAGACACATTAAATCCAAAGGTATCAGAAGGGTAAAACTAAAAAAGATGAGAACAAAAATTAGTGACATTGAAGACAGAAACTCAGTAGGAAAAAAAATCAAAGACTCATAGACTGATTATTTGCAAGAGCAATAAGATTAATATACTTCAAGTCTTGAACTGTCTAATATGGTAGCTACCGGCCATGCCACTGTAATTGGTAGGAAGTAAAATATGCTGTAGGTGTAAAATACATACAAGATTTTGAAGTTTTCTAGAACAAAAAATAGAAAATCTTTGTGACCTTAGGTTAAGCAAAGATATCTTTTAGGACACAAAAAGCACAACCCACAAAAGATAATTTATAAATTAGATATTATCAAAATTTTAAAGGTTTGCTCTTCAAACTTTTGCTTTTCAAAAGAAATTTCTAAAAAAAATAAAAGTAAACTGCAGACTAGGAGGAATATTTGCAAAATGAAACTAATAAAGTATTGATTTCAAAATATATTTTAAAATTCTAACAATTATTAGAAGACAATAAAAGACACACAACCTAATTTAAAAATGGGCAAAAAGAAGTCATTTCAACAAAGAAGATATATAAATATATATAAGCATGTTAAAAGGTTGCTCAATATCATTAGTGAATGGGGAAATAGAAAAATAAAACCACAATGAGCCACCAGAATGCACCCAGTAGAGTGACCAAATTTAAAAGACTGAAAATACAAAATGCTGGGGAGGAGGTCAAGCAACTGAAACCCTCAGATATTGCTCATAGGAACACAAAATGTTGCAATCACTTTGGGAAACAATTTGATAGTTTCGTATAAGTTTAAGCACACACTTATCAATGCAATCGTTCATTCTTCTCCTAGATTCACCCAAAAGAAAGAAAAATATATGTACACACTTATCACGGAAGTTTAAAATAACAGCCCTTCAACCAAAAACTCCCAGAAGCATACTTACAGGGGAACAAGTTAGGTTTATTACTGAGTGCAGTGAGCACGAGCATATACCATGGGGAACCTTGGGGTATTTGAGTAAGAGAACACTAAAAAGAAACGATTGTAGGATTTGGACTTTGGTTGAATAATTTAGGGGGATAGCCTAAAAAAAATAGGAGCTTATGCAAAACTGGGACTGTGAGAAAGTAAAAGCAATTCTATGACTGGGTATTCCGACAAATCTTATCTATAGGAAGGAGAGACAAGCATGTAGCTACAATTAGCAAAAAAGTAGTAATCATTCATTTTAGCCAAGAAAGAATGTTTCATATTTTGTGGATAGCACAATGATATTTTTTTGTCCGTGCTTATAAAAAATTATGAAGTGGACTTGCTTTGTATCATTCTGTCATAGTCTCAAAGTAACCTTACTTGAGGTTTGATTTTTGTGGGATTGTTTAGATACAATAGGAAAATAACACAACCTAGCTGTGAGTGCCAGATCAGCTTTCAAATGTCAGTAGACAGTCTTTCTCTTTTCTTTTTTAGTTTCAGTCAAAACCTGGAAACAACCCAAATATCCATCAACTGGTAAATGAATAAATAAATAAATTGTGGTATAGGTAGAAATTTTTAGGTTTATGAAGATGGTTTATTGTCATGATTGTGTTGGTAGTTATGATTGTAAACATTTGTTAAACCTCATCAACTTGTATTGTTAATGTTGGTGAGTTTTTTTTTTTTTCTATAAATTTTATTTCTGTAATCCTGATGTTTTAAAAAAATCTTTACCCTCCCCTTGGGTAAGAATGATTCAACTCTTAGAAACATTCTAACTTATTTCTGCTCTCTAGAGTCAAGTAAAAATATTTCCATTCCTTCCTTAGTTAACCTCCCCTAAGAGTAGACAGAAATTTTCTAAAACAGAGAATATATAGTTGATTTCTTGGTGGATCACCCCAGTTGGCCACTGGTCAAGAGATACCTCACTACTTTTCTTTTCCAGAATTAACCCAGTCTCTGGCTTCAAAATTTATATTTTCACACTCACAGTGGGCACTATCCTGACTCTGAAAAAATGAAGGTCAGCAAACAAAACATAACAATCACTTCCCTTTCCTTAACCTCAGTTCTTACCCTACACAAACCGGAGAGAGGTGGATTCAAGGAGTTCTCAGGACTCTTCTGGCCCCAAATATTTACTATACAAGTATATCTCCAAAGTTTTATTTAGGTTAAAACTGGCCTCTGACATTCTGTATCTGTATGTGCATGTGTGCAAATATTGCTAATGATGTGGGTTGTATTGAACAGATGAGAAAGAGGTGGATGCTACAGAGTTGACAGATTATTTCATCTAGCTAAAACAGTAGCAGTCTAAATGATTTATGAGAATTCTTGAGAGTGTGTAACACTTACTAATTTAATAAAAACGGTTATCACTTATAATAATGGAAACTACCTAACAAAAATAAGATGGAAATATCCTTGCAGTAATAATTTGGTGTGAGTTCTGATACTTCTCACATTAACTTCACTGAGTTTCTAACACCACTGCTGCCTTTTGACCCCACAAGAGGGGCCCCTACATTAGAGGGCTCCACTCTGTTCCACTCCTCCAACTGCTCCTCACCCCATAAAAAATGAGCCATCCATGAGGCAGAGAGGATATGTCTACCCAGTGTCTGGCCTCTCTCACTCTATCTAGATCACACTCAGAGTACCTAGATCCCCACAATCCCCTGCCCAGAGTACCTAGATCCCCACAATCCCCTGTCCACTTACAGGAGCTAAATAGGTCTCCTCCCAGGTTTTTCTGTTTTCTTAATCCTCAGCTTGAGGAGAGGAAAGAGGTTTAGTGATGGAGATTGGACAGAGCTTAATTTGTCTACTATGGCATTCACATGAACACTTGCAAAGGCCCTTGCAGCCCAAGTCAGAGCCAAGAGTGAAAGGAAAAAGGAGGGTCATAGGCCAGGGGCCAGGTATCCCTCATCCCCATGCTACCACATTCAGTAACAGAACTCTGAGGGTCTAAGAGTTCTGAATGCAAACCTGGTATTCATGTTGTTACTTAAGTATAATCACATTTAGAGCATTATTTATTTAACATTTAGTTAGCTTGATTTAGGATGTCTAAATGCATAGACATACGGCATGTGAACCTCCATTTGGTACTTTTGCCCTGAGGCTCTGTAACTGTTAGAAACAGGTCTGTCTAGAACCCGTAGCAGGCTGAGAAGTGTTTATTCACTACAAAGCGATGGACTTCAGCCAGAGTTAACACAGAAATGTCTAAAGGTTCACCACCTCTATGCCACTGACTCCCTCCCTATGCTAAGATGGGAGAATTTAGACCATGATCCTCAGTGCTCTGAGTTCCTCCTATTTATCATTCCACTTAATTTCAAATAAAACTAATAAGTGGAAGGATTCTCATTATAAACTCTGATTAGTGGTATATTTAATATCTATTGAACTTAATTTTCTACCACAGAGATTAGTTTAGGAGAAAGCCAAGTCTAGCATGAGGAGAGTGGGAAAGAGGAGGTGTTTTAAAAATGAGTTAAGAGAAACTGTTAAAAGTAATTTTGAACTGTACCAGTTAAATTGCTAGCCAGAAAAGGGGGCAAATCAAACAGAAAATAAGCAGATAATGAAGCACTTGGGGAGCTTACAGGATACAATCACCACCCAGAAATAGAAGAAAAAAATTGGCAAAAAAATGAAAGTGAGGCCTATTTAGCTATGTAAGGCCAGACTTGATTAGTTCTCAGGCTTTTCACTGGAGAAAGGTGTGTGTGTGTGTATGTATGTGTTTGTAAGGATGGAGAAGGGCACAGGAGGAAAATTCCTGTAAACAGCTTCTTGTTTTTTGCAGAAAGTATCTTAACCCATCAGGTTGTCCCTAGTGATAGTCATATTTTCATCTAACTTCTTCACTGGGGAAAAAAAATCTTGGAAGACACTCTCAGCCTCCCTAGAACTTCTGGCATCATTAATTTGCCTTCAAAGTCCAGTAAGGTTAAGAAGAAAGTGTGGGAGAGCCTTGCTACAGCAGAGAGAGTTTAACATTAACTGTGAGTTTGACAGGTGTCCAGAACACCCGGTAATCTTGACATTTTGGTGTCAAAATAGACTTATTGGAAGCAGGTATGTGGATTTAAGAGATGTGTCCATTGGCATCTGCTTATTTCATGTGAGGAGTCATTTATATGATCTATAGTGGATTTCCAAAGCACTTAGGACATGAGTCAGAGACCCACTCAGACTGAGCAAACCAGTGCTAGAAGTCCGCAGACTGGAGGCAAATCCCCGGTCCTAGATTAGGAGAACAGGCATAAAGCCTTTAGAGCTGCAAGATTCTGTGTTCTACTAACCTCATGGGGCATCTAAAAACCATGACACATTTCATTAAAATCAACTCTAATTTGATGGATATAAGATTTTGAGAATGATATTAATCCACTCAACCAATGAGTGTAATACAGTGAGAAAGCACCAGGCTGGGATCTGGAGACTTGGCCTCGTCCAGCTGAGTGGGTCACTTCCCTTCCCCACCCCTGCCAACTACCTAGTGCTAACTTTAGATGATACTGAAGCATTTCTTGGGAATTAAAAAATGAGGAAAATAAGAGTAGCTTTTGATAACTATAAATTTCATACAAACTGTCTCAGAGTAGAAATTTTTAAAATGATCTGAAGGGAGTCTGATTTCCAGGATAGTGCAAATTTAAAAGGTTAGCAATAGAAATATAGAACAGAGAGAAACAGAGTAATCCATCTGAGCATTGCCCAGTGGAGAAAGTGTTCTGAAGGGTTAAACCAGGATTTGATGCACCTGGCAGGTGTATGCCTCTTGTGGGCATGCAGAGAGGCACTAGGCACTATTAAAACTGTAACCCACATAGACATCTCCTCCTTCTGAGACTCAGTTCCAGAAGAACACTTCTAATTACTAGCATGCATCCCACGTAGCCTGTCTAGAGGAAGACATTATGTTTGCCAGAAAATGCAACTGTAGGGTCACCTTGGAAGTTCTAGTTGTGCACCAATCAAAATTTTCCTCCTATGCCTTAGTCTCTTATAGATTTATTCTTATTCTACCACTTACTAGCTGGGTGATCTTGGGCATGTTACTTCCCTCTAAATCTCAGTTTCCTCATCTATAAGATAGAAAATAAAACCTTGCCATCCTCCTGAGCTTTTGTGAAGGCTTAGTAATTAAAGTGTGTAAAAGAGACTATTCAGCACAATGCTGGGCACATAGTGCTGTCCAATATGTCAGCTAGTACCATCACTATGTTCCCTTTCTCCTTCTCTCTTCTGCCTGCTTCTCATCTTTCTACTCATCTACCCTCTACCCTGCCTATTCACTCATCTACCTAGCCAGTCAGCTAGCCAGCCAGCCAGCCAGCCAGCCAGCCAGCCAGCCAGCCAACCATTCAGGCTTCAACAGTAATTCAGCATCCAGCAAAATGTAATAGGGACCAGGCACTGGGGTGGACACTGAGGCTTCAATAATAACTAGCACCCAGATCATTTCTCCAGGGGCTCTCTTTTTCCCCAGCACTGGACTCTGTCATCCTCTAACATAGAGAGGAACACACAATAGGTGCAGTTGTATTGAACACTCTGATGTTATTACTGATGGTGAGTATTGCTCTCCCTGGCAGACTCTAAATACTGACAAAATTGAGTCTCTGAAAACTGAGGGGTGATCTCTAGACCTTAATTCTTATTAAGCCTTGTAGAAACCAGAAATATCTCTCTTAGTAATATTTCTCTGCATTTCTTTTATTATGACTTCTTTACAACTTCTGTCATTCTACACCATGCATTATGGTTAAAAATGTTTGCACATGATATAACCTACCTTTATTAGAATATTTGATATTGATACCATACCTCCTTTGGTCCAGACAATCCAAGTCCTATGTACATTTATCCAGGTTTCATAATACACTATAATTTCCTCTTGAATAAGTTTGTGCTTAGCATTATTTTCATTTCTGCCACACACTCCCCCCCCAACTCCCCCACCCTACTCCCCACCCCCACCCCCACTAGAAACCATAAAACAGCATTTATGCACTAAAAGGTATTGTGCGGAATGAGTTAGAACATTTGCCTTCCTGCAAAGATATTAACATACTCAAAAGTCCTTGATGAAAAACATTTCAGTGGTCATCACCTTTACTCATGTTGCTAGACCCTCTGAAAGACAGGGTGGGAAGGGTTTTCTATGACTATAAATGGATTTGAAAAACTCAGAGAAGAAAATTATCTGTCTCTATGGAGAGCCAGGGTGACATGACAGATAATTAGCAGGACGACCTGTTTCTCTGAGATGGGAAGCTTAGCCATATCGAGGACTTAAAGCCCCCAGCCCTTCTTATATCCCCTAGAGAATTCCTTCTCTGCAAACAGCCAGCTCTGCCAGCTGACAGTGACTTTCACCTTGAATCCTTCAAAGTCACCTTTCTTTGAAAATCCCTTCACTGTGATGCAGAATAACAATAGCCTTGCCATCTTGGCTGCAGTTCGTAGGGTATGTTGAGGTAGAAGTGAGTCAAACCCCAGAAGAACTGACCTGTCCAATAGGATCATGCCTTGAATATGGATGTGCCTCACATGTCTGCCTTCAAGTACAATTTCTCATTTCCCCCTTTAGAGCACAGAACCTAAGAGGCTGGGGCATTCTCTGGATGTGTATTGGAGGGGAGAGAAAGTTTAGGTCAAAGAGGAAAGAATGCTTCTCCCCTGGTATGTTATGCTGAAATATTTTTATGCTGGTGTGCAATGATACTTTGCGTAAGAGGAACAGAGAAAGAGGTGCTAAACAGGAAACGGTTTGGTGAAGAGGAAAGTTACACAATCTATTTCATGAGACCTGAGTTGATGGCTACTGAATTTCAAGGGTGTTGCATTGGTCCACTCTGCATTGCTATAAAGGAATACCTGAAGCTGGTTAATTTACAAAGAAAAGTTTATTTTGGCCCATAGTTCTACAGACTACAAGAAGCATAGTACCAGCATTTGCTTCTGGTGAGGACTCAGGAAGCTTTTATCGGTGGTAGAAGGCAAGAGGAGCCAGTGTGTCACATGACAAAAGTAGGAGGGAGAGAGAGAGAAATAGAGAGAAGGGAAGTGCCAGGCTCTTTTAAACAACCAATTCTTGTATGACCTAATGAAAAAAGAACTCACTCATTGCCTCAAGAATGCCACCAAGCCATTCATGAAGGATCTGCCACCATGACCCAAACACCTCCCACTAGGTCCCAGCTCCAACACTGGATATTTTCAACATGAAGTTTGGAAGGGATAAATATCCAAACTATATCAGATGTTATAGCTTGTAATCCACAAACGCTTTTCTTGAATAGTCTTAGGGGCCTGCTTTTAAAATATGCATCTCAGAGCAAATTGACACAAGTAGGAAATTCTCCTTTAACTTTTTCTTCCCAAGAGGTGGTAATTTCACTGAACTTTCCTATAGTTTTTATTTATGTATTACCCCGTTCTTGGGCTCATCTTCAGAAGTGGGTGGGTCATAGGAGGAAGAAAATCTTCCAAGAAACTTCACAGAAGAGGCCCAGAGTAAAGGAGAACCAGGAGGCAAACAAGAATGGAGAAGCATATCAGGACCAGCTCCTGCAACTGAAGCAGCTGCCAGTGATGTCCATTTTTAAAGTTGGGTTTAAGCTGATTCTCTTGACCAGTTCCCAATCCTTTTTTCTTACTTGTTTAATCTCCTGCCAGAAGTGGCAAACAAAATTGTCAGTATGTCATTGCCTAGCTCAGTATGCTTTAAAATATCATAGTCCACCAAAATAGCATGGTACACTTGTAGCTTAGATGACTAAAAGTGACATGCAGCAAATCAGGCAAAGAATTGGTTCATCCAGGCACGTGCTCCATACCCAGCCATAAACACAGAGGACTTCGCCTCTGCCAGGCCGGACACTGAGTGCTACAAATAGGACTAGCCACCTCTTTCCTCTATTCTTTTCTTTTTGTCTCTCCACCTTTGTTTTCTTCCTACTCTTTTGTTCCAATAATCATAATGATAGCTAACATCTACTGAATACAGTATGTGTCAAACATGTGCTGTGCCAATTTATTTAATGTTCCCAAACCCTATAAATACTTACTATCACTTTCATGATCATCACCCTCATCATCATCAGCATCATCTTCAAGGAGTTTACCAACCTGCAAAATTACGTGGAAGAGTTGGGGTTTGAATCTAAGGTATCTGATCCAAAGCTCACACACTCCATCAGCCCACCAGTGTACCTCAGCTCTGTTTAGCATGTTGAGTCACCAGCAAACAAGAGCAGTTTAATTTCTGTGGAAGATGTAGGTTAGTTAAAAGCACCGTAATACCAGCACTTTGGGAGACCAGGGCGAGTGGATTCCCTGAGCCTGTGGGTTCGAGACCAGCCCGGGCAACTTGGCAAGACCTCATTTCTACAATAAAAATAAAAAATTAGCCAGGTGTGTTAGCACGTGCCTGTAGTTCTGGCTGCTTGGAAGGCAGAGGTGGAAGGATCGTCGGAGCCCAGGAGGTCGATGCTGGGGTGGCAGTGAGCATGCCATTGCACTCCAGCCTGGGTGATGGAGTGAGACTCCAACTCAAAAAAAAAAAGTACTGAGTTTTGTTTTGATAAACTAGAGGGAAATAAACTGAACTACAGCAAGAAAAATGTAAGTCAGCAATAAAGAAGGACTTATTGAAGGTAAGACATTTAAAATTGCCATTTCACTATCTTTTTTTATTAGAATAAGTAATGAGAGACAGAACATTTATACCTATGTTTTTAGAGTTGTTTGGGCAGTTACTCCTAAAGCAGAAAATTGATTACTAGAGCTTTTCAGACACATTAAAGTATTGGCAAGTGAATTTCTGGTATTAGCGTTTCCAGCTCTTTCTTTCCATAGCACATGCAGGGAAGTACTCCCTTAGCCCATTAGTCCACCCACCACTATTTCTCATTTATCTCCTTGCTTTCTGTTGACTGAGATTTCTTAAAAAATAGAATGGCTTCCCCTAAGTGCCAACTTAGATCAATTGGTAGCGGATGCTTCAACTACTGAACCAAGAAGTACTGGCAAGCCAAAAGAATGCAGAATCCATTCTCTGCATCTGCCACGGATTAAGGGGGAGTGCATTTGCCAATTGTGTGGAGCATAAGTTGTCTTCTCATTAGAGAGCAGAAGATGGGGCAATGAATCCTCAACTGAGTTGGGGACCTGCATTGGTAGGTTGGCAGAATATGGAGAAAATAACTTCAAGAACCAGATTAAGTTGAGCTGACATACCTCTAAATCACAAATTAGCTCTGTGACCTGAGTTTTATTTTTATTGAGGCTTTTAAGTTTCTTGAAGTTTTCTGAGCCTCAGCTTCCACATCTTAAAAAGAGTCAATTTTTACCTACAAAGAAAGGCAGAAATAAAAGTGGTTATTTTCCCACTACTGCCAACCTCTTTTGTGTAGTATTATAATTTTTCAGTGTTTTCTTATGAGTGAGAACATGTGGTGCACAGTTCTTTGTTTCTGTGATAGATCACTGAATGTTACAGACTCTTAATCCATCCAGGTTGCTGTGAAGTTCATAGTTTTGTCCTTCTTTTTGGCTGTGTAACTGCCGTGGGGGGGGGGGGCACTTCATCAGTAAGGGTACCTGATCTCAAACCAGGTGAAGTTGGGACCAAAGTGAGACCCAAACTTTACCTGTACAATAATAGTTTGTATACCTAACCATGAATTGTACCCTACATCTTTAAAATAGAAATCCATAAAAATAAATAACTAAATAAGTGGTTATTTTATTGTTTTTTTAAAAATAAACTTTCTTGCCCGATTTCTCATCATTATCTGAACTAATTTCATTTTTCTCTGTGTATTAGTAAACTACTCCCTCTGTTGTAGTCGAACTAGACCACTCAACATAGTACTTTCTTTTTTGCTTTATCTAAAATGTTTCTCTCACTCCACAAAATTCCTTCCCACTATGATTTGCTCCCATATTGTCTAAGAAACTTTCCCTCAAATAATCAAGCCCACCTCTCCTTTAAACTTCAAAAGCACACAATATTCTTTGTAATCCATCCCCTATCCACTTCTCCAGCCTTATCTCCTGCCATGTACCTCCCAACTTAGGCTTCAGAAATGCCAAATTACTTATAGTTCCAGAAGTTACCGTATTGCTTGATGTGTCTATATCTTGAAACAGGCTTCTTCATCTAAGATACTTGTCTACCTGGTGAACTTTTACCTATCCTATCAGATCCTATAGTGGTATCACTTCCTCCGTGTGAAGTGCCTCTGCATTAAGCAGCCTCACGCACATCTCTGCACTAGTTGGGCAACTTATACATTTATTATGATCAACCTTATCATATTATATTATAAATCATTTATTCACACATAGCCAGATATGAACTCCTTGGGAATGGAAACTATGTAGTGTACATTTTTTTATGTTCAGGTTCTAGCTCAGTGCTTGGAGTATATTAAGAAGGTGCTCAAAAACATTTAAAGATTTGAAAAATATCACACATATCTAAAATGCTATTTTGCATTTGATTATATATTCTCTTAATCTGTTGTTATGCCTGACTTCTAGATTTCTCAATAGATTGCAAGCACTTTGGAGGCAGAAGCAGCCTTGGTTTACTCTTGTGCCTCCTAGAGTGCTGAGCACTTACTAGAAAATTATTGGCTGGATGGGATGATGTAGTAGACAAGATGGTGGGAATGGATTTGCAGCAAGAAATGAGTGGATCCTTCCAGCTCACAGTCATGAGGCTGGCAACAACCCTTCCAAACACACAGGAAAAACACTGGGCTGACCACACATGTGTCCTTCCAAGAGGACCTGGAGAGCTTACTGATAAGGTCAAATTCATACATATGGGTGGATCAGGAACAGAGAGGAAGCACAAGTTCTGAAGTTTAATTTAATTGTTATAAACCTCTCTCTAACTCCCTCCTAAAGGCCATTGAGAAAGGTATTTGGCTTTCAGCAATTATACATATTTTGCAAGTGCTAATAGTTACGTGGCAGAAAAAAAGAAGGCAGAGGGGCAAAAGAAAAACAAAGAAAAGTGAGAGAGGGGAGCTGGTTTGAAGGGATTTTATCTAATTTCATTTTAATTAGATCCTTTTTCTAACTGAGTTTCTAATTTTTCAATTAGCAATTAGCAGCTGCAACTCATTCTGAGCATCACGAGGTGCCAAAGACACTAATTACACCACAGGAGTAGGAGGCTGGAAATGAGAAATAAAATTATCCATGAATGTTATTAGAAGAAAGGAATGATTACTCTCCGTAATAATATACTGATGTGAGCCTAATTAGATTGAAGGATTCAGAGGGAAAAAAATGAGATTTAAAAATGGATCGCATTTAGATGCCTTGAGGTCATAATTTCGCTATAAATATTGCTTTCAAACATCACACTTGAAAACAGGTTTGCAAGCCTGATAATGTTCATGTCAGGTTGTTCAGCAATGACCCACATCCCTAGCATACTGTAACCCAAAACATCAATGACTTCTGAAATACCAATACTCTTCCTGTAAAACGAGTGTCTGAGATTTCAAAAATAAACATGCACACACATGCACAGACATAAACAACACAATGAAAATAATACCCAGGCACCGGGAGACACTGAAGCAAAGATGCCATTTTTGGCATTGTGAATCATGGGTGGAGTTTTTAGCCCTGAAATGGAAAGCCGTGCAACTGTAGTTTCCAATCTGTTGGTTCAATTAGTTTCCTGCCTCCTATGACAGTGTCGAGCCTGTGACCGTGTTTCAGGGGAGAGAGATGCAAGCTGATAGACTCCATATCTAGAAGCTGCTGGTTTGAAAAACACTCCAGTCAAGAAGAATGTAGCTTTCTATTAGCAAGGCAGCCACACAGACCATCTGTATTCTCGGAAAAGAGCTAATTTTCTGGCTCTGAACACGGGAAATCAAAACTATCGTATTGATCCTCAAGGGTGATTCCTAATTAGCTGCAGAGTAATCTCCTAGATTCCCCTGAGGCCCAAGTGCCTGACCACGGCTTTAGTGGACTAGACAGAGCTGCTGGCCCTGCCCTTCCCTGAGTGCCATGGAGTAGAGGTTTAGTAAACATTCTTAGAACTTCTGTACACAGTAGGTTGCTTCCTCACAGAAGGAGCTAATACTGCCTTCCTCATTACTGTCTTTGGGACAGAAGTGAGAAGTTTTGAAGGGAAGCGGAAAATTCAGCGGGTAAGTTCAGTCCGAGCATCCTTCTTACCTTCTAATAAACTACCTGAAAATCTTCCTTCGATTCTCCTGTCTCTTTCTTTTCAGAGTTTCTCAATTCCTCTTTCCTAATGATTTCAAAATACCTTGACCCATCTCTTAAGTGCCACCTGTCAATTTTTATAATATTAGCAGCAGTTTTAGCTGTTGGTCCCAAAAGCATTTATAGCAATATCACATCTATTCTCCTCCCCATTTGCACCCCAAAGTGCCCTCAAGCTGCATTGTAGATTTTTGTCAATAGCCTGGTCATCTGCTCAGGTGCCCAGACTCGAATCCTTGAAGTAATCTTGGATTCCTCCTTTTATCCCTTATCCCTAGTTCTTGCTGGTTCTGCCCAGTAATTCTTCCACAGTGCTGCTTTTTTCACTCCCGATATTCCAATGTAAGCATCTCTTGCTTCTCACTTTAGCATCCCAATCATCCCCCACACCCTGACAAATGTGTTCTACCCTACACTTCCAGCTTTGTCTTTCTGCAAAATGGCCTGGATCATATTATTCTCTGGTAGGATTAGTCAGTGGTTGCTTTGAAAAAAAGCCCAAACTCCCAAGACTCCATGTGCTTGCTTCAGCCCAGATTTTGGTTATATTTTCCTCTTCTGATTAAATACTCTATGCTATGGTCAAACTAATGAATTTGCTTGATGCCTTGCTTGTGCTGCATCCTTTGATAGAGATCCCTCAAACATCTTTCCTAAAAGTCAAATCCTACCTGTTCTGAAAAATCCAGCTCAAATGATGATGATGTTCCTAATCTTCCTTTGCTTGTATATAGGGCTTTTAGTTTTCAAAGCAAGTCCACATTTGGGGGTTTATTTAAGCCTCACAACAGCTTCAAAGAAAGTAGGAAGGGGAGCACTGTCAGCCCCCTTTTTATAGAGGAGGAAACTGAGACAGGTAGGATCAATGAACTCCCTGGTAATCAGTGGTAGACCAGACACAGGCCTGCTGATTTTCGGCCGATTCTCTTTCCTTCAAGCATTGGCAATGCTCAGAGCATGCTTGCTTTTGCTCTGCAATCACTTGGATGGAGTCTTGCAGTCAAACAACTGCCCTCCTGATGGAACCTAGAAAAATTGATGAGCTCCCATTCCTTGGGCAGCCTATCTGTCTTTATATATCTCAGCACATTTGCCACTAATTATATTTCTCTTTATAATCTGAGCTCTCCAGTTAAGTAATGTAATTGATCACTCCTGAAAAAATATCTCTAATTCCAAAATGGCCCAGAAGCATTTTGTCATGCTGTTTCCTTTTTCATTTCTCCACCCCCCGGTGTTAGAATTATTAAGATGTCACATGCATCTGAGGAAAAAAACAGTATGAAGGCCTAGAAATGTAATATCTGTATGTGTTAGAGGAGAGGAGTTAGGAAAGGAAGTTGGTGTTTTATTTTCTTTTTAAGACAGAGAGGGCAAAAAAAAAATTGAAATACAAAGTAACAAAAAGAGACCAAAATCCTTGTTAATCTGATGCTGCCATTGACTATTGCATCTGCAAAAAAGAGAAAATGGGATGCAGCCCTTACTCTGTAAACTAATCATTATCTTCTAGTTGTCTCCATCACTGCTGAAGAATGAACAGAAAGTCTTGATGGGGATGGGATCACGTGAATTAAGAGAAGAGGGTTCGTAATAGAATTCGCCCTGCTCCAATATCCACTGCGGCAACTACTTTTCTCTTTTGTCTCATTCAGGAAGGTAAAGCCAAAGAAGGACCACACCCGAGCTCATATGGTAGGATGGAGGTAGAGAGGCAGGATTGTCCATGGGGAGGGTTAGAATGCAGCACAGTACTGGAAGTTTGTGTGTGCCTGCCCTTCCATGTTGTTCCCCCACTCATTTGGCCAGAACAACAGAAAAAGTGGAGAAGAGAGACCAGGAATAAAAATCCTCAGGACCTCTCTGCCCTCAGGATTTTCTCTTCTTAGAGTCTTGGTTTTGGCTTCAGGAGTCCTCTTCTGGAATTTAGTGTACTGTTCTTACTTTGACAACTTCTTGATCTACATGGGCTATTTGGTTTGAGGACTAGGAAATCACATCCAAATCAGCAATACAGATTATAGACAGACATCCACAGAGAATATAGACGGAATGTCTACAGGTGCTAGTTATGTCTATACGTGCCAATAGGGGCCGGACAATATGCTAGAGATCTGTCTAATCAGCACACATTAGGATGGATATGGTTAACCCCACTGTCATAGTTTAAAAAACTGAGGTTCTAAGTGACTAAGGACCTAGCTCAAGTTTCCAGAGCTAATACACGATAGATAGAGCTTAACCCAGGTCTGTTTGATGGCAAAGCTTCTGTGTTTTCATTGGACTACTCTGCCCCACTGCTCTGACCCACTGCTCTTGTCCATTTCCTAGAGGATGGAAAGAGCATGGCTATAGAGTCATATAGATCTTGGTTCAAATCCTGGCTCTACCACTTACATACTGAAAAAAAGTAATTTTGAATAACCATATTTTTATTTTTAAAATATAAAGCTTTGTACAAATGTTTCATTTATACATAGATATACACATAGATATGAGCTTGTGCTAATATATATATATCACAATAAATATGTGTGTGCATGTATATTGCATCATATGCTTCAGAGAATCTTACCCTTTTTCACACAGTGGGACTCTTTTTTTCCCAAGCTCTATCTTTATCCAGGTAGGAAAATGCCTTGGAAACCTTAAGTCAGATCAAGAGATGATCACCAGTTAATGCAAAGAAATAACTAAATAACACGTCATGTTCCTCTTGTCTCTGGGCAGGGATGGAGGTAAAAGAAGTCTTTAATCTTCTGAGTAGTGCCATAACAGGCAGCAGAGAGATGCTCTCTGACTTGGAGCATGCCGCGTGATCTTTCAGGATAAAAAGTTCTGTCAGAATGCAAGCAGGAATGATTTGCTAATCAAGACTGAAACAGAGCAAGTGGCATGCCAAATAGGGCGGGGACAGCCAGGCTGAGGCCATCTCCCTGCTATTGATTTTTATTTCTACTCCATGATCTGAAATTTGGAGATCCCATAATCCCCGAGAAAGACCATTTCAGTTGCTGGTGGAGAGTCAGTTTCAGGGGTAAGGGTGATGAGGAGAAGCCTCTGCTCTGAAACTAATGTGGTCTCAAAACCTCAGGATCTTATCTCCCTCCTCCCCTTCCCTCCTCCTTCTCCTTCTCTTCCTGCTGTCAGTTGCTTAAGGGAAGGGATCTTGGCCCTACTGGTTACATTGCCAGGGATGTTCAGGGAAGGCTAAAAGATGGGGAAGGCAGGAGGAAGCCTGAGGCCTCCTTGTCTCGTCAGTCTTTCCGGGTCTGGGGCTGAGGCAGACAGCATGGCTTGCTGGGCTTGTGACAACATTCCAGGCCTGCAGCTTACACCAGTGGCAGCTGTCCACGGCAGGCCAGACTTTTGAACATCTCACTAGAGACTTCCTCCTCTCACAGCCCCCACCCCGAAGCTAACACCCCTTTGTCTCCAGCTGGTTTTTGGCCCCTTGCTGTTCTCATTTGTGATTTTATTTTGCCTGAATGCTGGGAGTTACTCAGAGCTGGGCTCCTGTCCAACTGGTCCAGCACGATCTTTCTCTTCCCTGGGCTACTCGCTCCTCTTCGTGAGGACTCTCACTGGGTCTGCCTTCCCTCTCTCCATCTGGTGCTGCATGCCTGCTGCGTGGGCCCTGAAGGGCTGGAGCTGGCCAGGCAGGGCAGCCAGCATGCCGGCAAAGCTTCTACAGCACTGAACTAGGAAGCCAGACTGCCTAGGTTTCTCTGCCAGTCTATGTCAAAAAGACAAAACATCTAGAGAGGTTTAGAAACAGTCAAGAGAAGAAAAAGCAACTGCACAGCATGAGAAAGCTTTGTCCAGCCAGCATTTTTACTAGCAATAAATCTGCTTTAAAAATGTATAAGGAAATAAAGAAAAAAAGAAAACCTGGGCAAATCACTTTGGTGGAAACCCATTTCTCCCATGCTCAGCCATTTCCCTGCATCAGCTCTTCACTCTCCCAGAGAGAGCCCCCAGCCAAGTCAGATAACAGTGTAAACAAAACTCACCCCAAGCCCAAACCTAGGTCTCCTGCAGGGCACAGACTGCTGTGACCAGCAGAGCCCAATAAGTTTGTAGCATTGTGCTGACTTTCGCAAGTGTGCTTTGGTTGGACAACTCACAGATCTATCTACCTCCATATTGAACCCCCCCTTGGGTTTCAGGCTGTGGTGGATAAACCCCAAGTGTCTCATTTTCCCTGATCCCAAGGACGTCACTGGGTTCCTGAAGGAGTCGGGCATGATCTCAGTCATGCTGCCAGGGAATGATTGTTTACCACTCAGTAACAGAGAGCCTAGTGTCTATTCTCTGCAGCTTGACCTATGGAGGTCAAAGGAGACTGCTGTAAAAATACAAAGTAAGAAAACTAAGTCAGGCACAGAAAGACAAATGCCACATGATCTCACTCATGTGTGGAATCTTAAAAAGTTGATCTTGAAGGAATTCAGGAAATGCCACGCTAAAATATGCTGTTTTGAACTTAAAACTGAGGACACTTAAGGAACAGCAAATGTAGAGAGGGGCTTCCTCCGAATTTCCACAATCTGCCTAAAGATGATTCCTCCAAAAGGAACACAATTGCCTCTCTGGGAATCTCTTCTACTAGGGAAGATTAAACTTGGATCACAACAGAGGAGACTGAAGGTCAACACCACGATCAGACAGATTTTTTTCACAGGCTGTCACTTGTCCTTCTGGAGGGTCACTCATCTTTCCCAAAAATCATTTGCTGTCCCCCAAATTGTCTACAGACTTCTCTTCCCTATGAAGAGGGTATATTAGCTTCTAGAACTCACTGAGATTTGGGGTATTCACTTTTCCATCATGTGATGCCCTTTAGCACAAAATAAATTTGTGCAGTAGTTTCTCCTTATCCACAGGGGATATGTTCCAAGACCTCCAGTGGATGTTTGAAACCATAAAGAGTACTGAACCCATTATGTTTTTTCTGAGATAGTAACAGGCAGGCAGCATCTATAGTGTGGATACAGTGGACAAAGAGATAATTCATGTCCCTGGCAGGACAGAGTGGGATGTCACAGATTTCATTATGCTACTCAGAATGGCACACAGTTTAAAACATATAAGTTGTTTATTTCTAGAGTTTTCCATTTGGTGTTTTTAAAGCATGATTAGCTGAAGGTAACAAACTGCAGAAAGCAAAAACAAGGATAAGGGGGAACTTCTGTGTATGTTTTCTTCTGTTAATCTACCCACAATTGGTTTATTTCATAGACTCAAGTATTGAACCCTCAGAGAGTGGAAGTAGAGAGTAGAATGGTGGTTACCAGGGATGGGATATGGAGCTGGGAAGATGTTAATCAAAGGTTACAAAATTCAGTTAGATGGAAGGAATAAGTTCAATAGATCTATTGTTCAACATGGTGATTATAGTTAATAAAATATATTGTATTCTTGAAAAATGCTAAGATGGTAAATTTTAAGTGTTTTCACCACAAAAATGACAATTTTGTGAGGTAAGGCATATGTTAATTAGCTTGATTTAGCCATTTGACAATGGATATATATTCTTTCTTTTTTTTTTTTGAGTTGGAGTCTCACTCTGTCACCCAGACTGGAGTGCAGTGGCACGCTCCCTGCCACCACAACCTTGACCTGCTGAGCTCCGGCAATCCTTCCGCCTCAGCCTTCCAAGTAGCTGGAACTACAGGCGCGTGCTACCACACCCGGCTAATTTTTGATTTATATGAGAGATGAGGTCTCGCCAAGTTGCCCAGGCGGATCTCGAACCTGCAGGCTCAGGCAATCCACTCACCTCGGCCTCCAAAAGTGCTGTGATTACAGGCTGAGCCACTGAGCCTGGCCAGATATATATTCTTTTTTTGTGTATGTGTGTGTTGGAGTCTCACTGTCACCCAGACTGGAGTGCAGTGGCTGCTCCCGGCCACCGCAGCCTCGACCTGCCGGGCTCTGGTGATCCTTCCACCTAAGCCTTCCATGGAGCTGGAACTACAGGTGTGCACTACCACGCCCGGCTAAATTTTGATTTTTTATTGTAGAGATGAGGTCTCGCCAAGTTGCCCAGGCGGGTCTCGAACCCACGGGTTCAGGCCGGATATACATTCTTAAACATCATATTGTACATGACAACTATGTATAATTCCTTCTGCCAATTAAAAATAAAATATCCCTGCATTTTCCTTTAGATGTTCATCTCTTGTCATGCAACTGTGGAACTTCGGGTCTTTACAAAATAAAGGAGACGTGCAATGGGAAGAAATGGGCTTGTCACACATTTCTGAACGCAGACCCTGGTGCTAATTTCCCAGGACAAGGCTCCTACACATCTGCAGAGAAGGCAACCATTTATCCATTTATCTTTATCGTTTGAGCCACACCACTGGGTCCACATTGCTGTTTTTTCCACTTCCAGAATACCGAGAAAGTTTCTATAGCAGAATCGGAATCCACACCTTCCCACACATCTATTGGAAGTAGGGCTGGACACTGTCTCTAGGAAGATCTTGCTAATTGCTTTGGGAATTTGAATTTCAGTGGCCAAACTCTGCCCTGGCTTGATCTCAAGGACTCAAGCATGTAGCAACCTGGAGGTAGATGTGTGACCCCAAAGAGAATAATTATGTCCTACCCAATAAATAAACAATCACTGAAACAATTAGTGCTCACCTCTTTGAAATGTGCATCTCACCTCAGGACAGTCTTGCTCTTCCATCTTGTCAATACATTGATATGTTATAAATAAGTGGTTTTACTGGGGATGAGATGCAAGCTATCTTGAAGCTAACTAAGCATGACTAGAAAACACCAGTCCTACCTCCCAAGAAGCGATTTGCATTTTGATGCAAAATGATGCTAGACTCCTAAACCTCAGAAGCAATAGGGACCACTGATCCACAGTGATATTGTGAAAAATATATTTGGGTTCCCCTCACTCCCGTGTTTCCTTCACACTACCTACAACCCTTGGAATCTCTGGAGGAATGAGTATCTTTTCTATGCTAATGAGATGACTGGTGGCTAGCAATCCCTAGATAACTTCAGGATGGGAGCTGGTAACCAAGAAGAACAAGACATAATTAAAGGGTTGGAACTTTTGATCCCATTCCCCAACCTCCTGGCAGGAGAGAGATGGGTTGAGTGCTAGGTTGATCACCAATGGGCAATGATCTCATCAAACATGCCTATGTAATGATGCTTCATAAAAACTCAGAAGGACTGAGTTTGGCTAGCTTCTGGATAGCTGAACATGTGATGGTTCCTGGAGCGTGCTGTTCCAAGGATGGCAAGGAAGCTCCACTCCTTCTCTTACATATCTTTCCGTAAGCATCTTTTCCATTGACTGTTCATTTGTATCCTTTGTAGTATCCTTTATAATAAATGAGTAAAAGTAAGGGTGAACCATTCTAGCAAATTAATTGAACCTATAGAGGGAAAAATGGGATTATCTAGTTTATGGCTAGTCAGAAGTATAGGTGACAGACTGGATAGGATGGCTCACATCTGTAATTTTAGCAGTTTGGGAGGCCAAAGTGAGAGGACTGCTTGAGGCCAGGAATTCAAAACTAGTCTGGGCAATATAGTGAGACTGTGTAGCTAAAAAATATAAATAAACAATTAGCTGAGCGTAGTGGTCCATACCTATAATCTTTTTTACTTAGGAAGCTAAGGCTAAAGGATTGCTTGAGCCCAGAAGTTCAAGGCTGTAGTGAGCTATGATCATGCCATTGCACTCTAGCCAGGGTGACAGAGACCCTGTCTCGGGGGAAAAAAAAAGTACTGGTGAAAATCTACTACTTGTGACTACCATCCTAAGTTGGGTACAATCTTGTGGGACTGACCCCTCAACCCATGGGATCAGACGTTATCTCCAGGTAGATAGTGTCAGACTTGAATTAGACAGTACCCAGCTAATGTCTGCTGCAGAATTGCTTGGATGGTATGTGGGGAGAACAAAAACATATTGGTGACCAGAGGTGAAGTTTCTGTGTTGTAGTGACTGTGTGAGAGCAAGGAAAAATACTTTGGTTTTTTTTTTCCTGTCTCATAGACCCACTAATAGGCTAAGTAATAACTCTAAACAAGGAAAAAAAAAAGGAAGAGAAGAAGATAAAAGAGAAAGGCAAGACATTATCTGAGAACCTGCAATGACTCTGGGGAAGATAGCAAAGTAGTGAAATAAAGAAGTGGCAAGACACAAAAAGGGGTGTTTTGGTTTTAATGTTTGCTCCCTCCAAAACTCATGTTGAAATTTAATTCTGCCCTCATAAATGGATGAATGCTGTTGTAGCAGGAGTAGGTTTGTATCTCAGGAACAGGTTTCCCCCCCTTGGTCTCACTCACCACCCTTTTGCCTTCTTCCATGAATGACACAGCAAGAAGGCCCTCGCCCTTGATCTTGGACTTCCCAACCTTCAAAAATGTGAGAAAATATATTTCTGCTCTTACCAAAACCTCAGGGATACCATGAAAACAGTACTGAGAGGAGAATTCATTTCTTCATGAACACACATCAAGAAAATGGAAAGAAAGAAATACCTTGGCATCTTCCATGAGGAAGATGAAGTGAAAGAGAAATGAAAGACCTTTACAATGAAAACTACAAAACATTGCTCGCAGAAATAAAAGGTGACACAAACAAACAGAACAATATTCCATGCTCATGGATTGAAAGAATATTGTTAAGGTATCCATCCTACCCAAGGCAATATACATATTTAATGTAATGCCCATTAAATTACCAGCATCATTCTTCTCAGACCTGGAAACAACATCACAGAAATTCATAGGGAATCATAAATGACCATGACTTGCCAAAACAATCCTCAGCAAAAGAAACAAAGTGGGAGGTATCACACTTTCAGACTTTAAACATTATTATAAGGCTACTATAATCAAAACAGCCTGATATTGGTACAGGTATATAGACCAATGGAACAGGATAGAGATTCTGGAGGCAAAACCTCAATTTCTCAACCAACTCATCTTCAACAAAGCCTCCACTAACAATCACTGGGGAGAGAAGAACTTGTTCAGTAAGTGGTGCTGGGAAAACTGGCTGACCATATGCAGAAGATTAAAATAAGATCCCTACCAATCACCATACACAAAAATCAACTCTAAATGGATCGGAGACATAAATGTAAAACCTCAAACTATAAGAAACTTAGAAATTACAGGAGACACCGTTATGGAAATTGGAACTGGCAACCAATTCCTGATCAAAATCCCAAATGCCCATGCCATAAGAGATAAGATAGACGAGTGGGACCTCATCTAACTGAAAAGCTTCCGCAAAGCCAAAGAAACCATCAAGATAGTGGGGAGACAGCTCACAGATTGGGAAAAAATATTTGCAACTGTATATTTGACAAAGGCCTAACATCTAGGCTCTACAAGGAACTTAAATGTGTCAAAAAGAAAAAAACAAACAACCCTATTAAAAAGTGGGCAAGAGATATGAATAGATACTTCTCAAAAGAAGACATACAACAGATACATGAAAAAATGTTCAGCCTCACTAATCAAAACTACACTGAAGCCGGGCTCGGTGGTTCAGCCTGTAATCCCGCGCTTTGGGAGGCTGAGGTGAGTGGATTGCCTGAGCCCAGGGGTTTGAGACCCCTCTGGGCAACTTGGTGAGACCTCATCTCTACAATAAATCAAAAAATTAGCCAGGCATGGTAGCGCACACCTGTAGTTCCAGCTACTTGGAAGGCTGAGGCGGAAAGATCGCCGGAGCCCAGCAGGTCGAGGCTGCGGTGGTTAGGAGCGTGCCACTGCACTCCAGTCTGGGTGACAGAGTGAAACTCCAACTCAAAAAAAATTAAAATTAAAATTAAAATTAAAAAAATAAAACTACACTGAGATACCACCTAACTCCAGTCAGGATGGCCATCATCAATAATTCAAAAAACAACAGATGCTGGAAAGAATGTGGCGAAAAGGGAACACTTCTACACTGTTGGTGGAACTGTAAACTAGTACAACCTTTGTGAAAAACAGTGTGGCGATTCCTATGAGATCTATAAATTGACCTCTCATATAACTCAGCAATCCCCCTTCGGGGAATATACCTGGGGGAATTCAAATCATTCTACAAAAAAGATACCTGTGCACACGTTTATTGCATCACTATTCACAATAGCAAAAACATGGAAACGATCGTGCTGCCCATTGAAAGCAGACTGTATTTTTAAAATGTGGTACATATACACAATGGAATATTATGCAATGATAAAGGACAAAATTATGAACTTCACAGCAACTTGAATGGAAGTAGAGTCTGTAATACTCAGTGATCTATCACGGAAACAAAGAATTATCACATATTCTCACTCATAAGTGGACCTGGAATAATTATCATAATACTATAAGAAAGGGATTGGCAATAGTGGGAAACTGCCAGGGAAGGGAGCGGGGAGGCACACTTCATCAATAAGGGTACCTGATCTCAAACTAGGGGACATGGGGACCCAATTGAGGCCCAAACTTTACCTGTACAATGACCATTTGTATGCCTAACCCTGAATTGTACCCCACATCTTTAAAATTAAATTAAAAAAATAAAAAATATAAAAAAATAAATTTCTGCTCTTTATAAATTACATAGTCTGTGGTATTTTATTATAGCAGCACAAATGGACTACAAAAGAAGAGTATAGGACAAGGTGCAGTAGAGGACCATTCGCTGCATTGAGGGTTCCTCTTTGTCGTACTTTTTGCCCACTTAATGAATTCAATACAAATAAATTGGGCACCAATTATAGACAAGATCCTCCAGAAAAACTAAGTGGCAGGGTATGGAAATGAATAAGATATATGGTTTCTGTTCTCAAATTGTATGCAGTTCAGTTGGGGCTAAAGTACAAACATAAATACCAATACTACAACTTCGACATCACTACATTTATCTTGGAGGCCTACATTAGAATTCAAGGAAGGAGTTCTTAGCTGGGGGTGAGAAATTTCATGGAGGCACTGGAATTTGAGCATCGTCTAAGCTAAATGAATGCCCTTTGTCCAGCAACTAAGGAATTTTTCCTTTTGGAGGATTTGTGGTAAGAAGACATGGTCCTTGATCTCAGAGGACACCGTTGTACAAATGACAGATGAGTTGATAATGGAATGTAAAACTGCTTCCAGAAGTTTTTAAGTATAAAGTTTGACCACATAAGGCAGCTACAATCATGCATCTCATTCATTCCCACGTTGTCTTTTACATCTATGTCTGGCCTCTTCCTCAATTGTCCTAAGCATTTACAGCCTCTCCTTTTTCTGTAAAAGTCATGGTTTGTATTCTTGGCTATCCATTTTGTCTCTGCAACAAACTGATTGCTCCCTGAGAATAAGGATTATGGCTCAGAGCCTCAAAGGAAGGTACACCACAGGGTGTAAAAAAATACCACAGGACTATTAATCACTTACAGTGCACATGCCACATCATTAAGTGAGGAAAGAAAGGAAGGTACAGATCAAGTCACTGAGGAGTTAGGAGAACACAAGGATCCAGCATGGATCAAACAAAACCATCAGACTTGGCTCTGAGACCAAGTTCCAGTTTTGTCACTTGTTAGTTGTGTTGTCTTAAGGAGGTCAGTGTACTTCCTAGGAAATCTCCTCTTCTGTAATAAAATCTGTTGAATTTCATTAGTTCCCAAATGCTGAGGACTATCTGCAACAAAATTTATTTTATTCCAAGTCTGTTAAAATACAGATGAGGCCGGGCTTGGTGGCTCAGCCTGTAATCCCAGCACTTTGGGAGGCCGAGGCGAGTGGATTGCCTGAGCCCGCAGGTTCAAGACCCACCTGGGCAACTTGGCAAGACCTCGTCTCTACAATACAAAAAAAATTAGCCAGACGTGGTAGCGTGCGCCTGTAGTTCCGGCTACTTGGAAGGTTGAGGAGGATCGCTGGAGCCCAGCAGGTAGAGGCTGCGGTGGCCGGGAGGGTGCCTCTGTACTCCAGTCTGGGCAACAGAGTGAAACTCTAACTCAAAAAAAAAAATTACAGATGAATAGGCCCTTGCTCCAGCTAAGAATCAGGACCACCCAGGATGAGCCTGAATTTCTGTATTTATAACAAGATCTCTGAATGAATCTAATAAAAGGGTGGTATCTGTAACTCACAGGACCAGTGCTCATGCCATGAGATTCTTCCACCTGTTACACAGAGAACACTAAAATCTTCTGACTGTAATGTATAAATATGATGAGGTCTTTCTTCTGAAAGCCAGTACATAATGATGCAATGAAATATTGTACTTGTTCTTTTGTTTCCCAGATATTTCAGACTTTCTTGGAGGACAAGTTTGGAAACTAGGGCAGGACCAGGAGTTCGAACTCATGATTTCTTTGTCCAGCTTGGCTGCGAAGCAACCCATGACCTGAATTGAATCTCAGGACACCAGGCCACCCAATTAGTCTGTACTGACCCCATAAACTTTCAGCTGACAAGTGTCAGGTGAAAGGTTCTTGAGAATAAGACTGAACCTTCCCCCTCCCCCGCAACCCTCCTGCCGGGAATTCTCAATTCCAGGATGTTATTGCTTCCCAAGAAACACAAACAAACTAGCTGTTACTAATGACCTCCAGACCAAGACAAACCCATATCCCCTTGAAATTAACCTTCCATTCTGAATCGAAGCAATGGTTAATTAGCCCCAAACACTGGTGAGCTAACTGAAAGAGAAGTCTGTAGAAAATTAAAACAAGCGAATAGCTTTACTGTTGAAGAAAAAGAAGAAATAGTGAAAAGCCATCCTCCAATTATCTTCTTCCTAACCGCCAACCCCCACTTCCTTATCCCTCATCTTCATCTGTCTTCCTTTCTACAAACCTTGTAAAGGAGTCTGCTTTTCAGACAAATATTTTTCCCATCTCATTTGACACCAAGAAGGCAGGAAAAATATTGCCCATCACGATAAATATCAGTATAATATTCCAATTTTCCAGCATTTGACAGCAATCAAGGGAAGAGTAATGTGTTCCCTCTGTGACTAAATCATTTAGAGACCAAGGTATTCTGTCTCATTCTCATTAGGAAAAAAAAAATATTCCAATAATCTCATTATCCCAGTGTGAATAACAGTAAAAAAGCACCAAGACTAATGACTTCTTCCGCGCTTGCCTCCACAGACACCAGCCCGGGCTGTGCTTTTATGGGCTATGCTGTAGTAATGGGGTCTCCCTTAGCAGCGATCCAGCGGCATCTGCTGCTCTGAAAGCCCTGCCTAACACATCCTGCTTTGTCTGCAGTAAGGTTTACACACACTCCTGGACTCCAAAGACTCTTTTTATGTACTTAAAAAAAAAAAAAAAACTAACTCCAATGGAAAAAGAATGTGTCATGGCATGTTAAACTTTATGGAAATTCTTCTGGAGAATAACATAATTTCACGGTGCATTACTCTGAAATGACCTAGTACTTGAACAATTAATTTTTAAGGTGTAGCATTGACTTCTCCTTGCTGTATTTAACCCGTATCTGAAATTGTCAACAACACCAAGGGTTGGACAATGAGTAGGGAGAAGGGCACGAGCCTGAAAATTATTTCCTGTCTACTGTGTTTTCTTTTATCAAATATAATGCTTCCTTCTTTGGTTCAAAATAAAAGGAGAACAGAGCAAGTACTCTAATTAGGGACAATTTATAGGCAGTACAGCCTGGCAGGAAAACATCACAGTTTTGGCGACGTAAACCCTAAACTTTACCCTTGCCACTAATTTACTGGGTAACCCTGGACAATTTTCTTTTCCTCTTTGGGCCCAAGATAGGAGGAGTTGTTTTGTTTGTTATGCACCTAAAAGGAATTCTGTGGAGGTAAATGAATAGATGTATAATAAGTTCTCTGATTCCTTGGAATAAATGCTCAGAATTTCTCATGTGTGTGTGAAATATTATTTTGCTGTCCTTTCTACAGCTTATTTTTCTTTCTATGCACTCCCTTTCCTTACCTCCCTCCTTGTACCCTCCTTCTGCATCCTCATACACACAGGTTAAGTGGAGAATTGGTATGCAAGAACACCTTCACAAGACTAACATGAGACACTTTAAATTCTTAGGAAAGAACCATAGAATGGTAGAGGTGGAAAGAATCTTATAAAAAGTTTCTGTGAATTTTTTCACTTTGGGGGAAAAAAGACTCAGAGAGGGACATTTTCTCCCAAGGTCACACAACTGTTTATTGGTGGACCCACAAATTTCCAGTTCCAACACTCACCCCTGTAGACCAAGAGAGTGTTGTTTTCTACAACAAGCCCGGAGGTCATGAAAACAACACTGGAATTACATACATAATATCAGTATAAAAGGATTTTAGGGTTGGGGGGGAAGGTTTTAGGGTTTTTTTTTTTTTAAGCCTTAACAATCACCAAAGCTGGTTTGCTGGGTGGGTGATCAATCGTCCAGGTTTGTCTGGAACTGTGCGAGTGTTCACGACATGGAGCAGGAGAACCCTGAGCAAACTGAGATGAGCTGGTCACACAAACTTACCCACCCCCAAATGATGCTTAAATTTATTCTCCAACCTTCAGCATCCTAACATGACTCTCTTTAGCACTAGAGCATTGAAGACAATCTCATTTAGTAAACTGCATTGATGGAACTGTCACCTATATCTATAGGCCTTTATTCTGCCCTGCGAGGTCCCACTGAAGAATGAGACTCTGATGAGACTGTAGACAACTGGTCATAGTCATTCCAACAAGAGTCTTCCCATTTTTAGCATCTGAAAAGATAATGTAATTAAAAGCTACATAGATATAACAAAGCAGTCTAAAAAATATTTTCTCTCTCTCTTATCCTTTGTTTGAAAAGAGGAATCTCTTCTCTTTTCCTGCCTATTAATAGGAAGCATTATTTAGTGACTGTAGAGCAAGGCTTTTGCTTTGCTTTGTTTTGTTTTGTCTGAGATGTCAATGTCCTATGTCCCATTCTGGAACAGTGGTCCATTTAGGGATTGGCCTCAAGATGATCAGACAGCTTGGGGGAATAGATTTCTGAGGCATTGTAACAACCAGAGCAGGGCTTTTTGTAAAATCTTTCTACGACCACACAGAAGGCACTTCCAGCCACATATATCTGATAGGGCAACAACCTCTTCTGGATGAGAATGATTTTTTTTTTTAGTACTCTGATTGGATGAGTGGCTGTTGCAACTTCACCATTTATTCCCTTGGAAACTATCTTGACTGGCCATTAGTTCTAGTCAAGGGATTGGTAATAACCTTGTTCCTATAAGACAATGACCATTTGGGTGATTTTTTAGGACATAAAGGCAGATAACTGAGTCCACACACACACACATAAAAAAAAAGTTGCAGGAAAAAAAAAATTGGTTAGGCTTTCTCTTCTTCCAATCTTCAACTTTTTCCCCCCATCCTGCTCTCTTTTGGGGGAGCAGTGTCTTTCAGCTGCTCTTCAGTTACCCAAAGGTTCCCCACCGTCTGATGAGTTTTCTCTCCTAAATGCCACATGCTTCAATTTACCATCATCACCCCAAAATTTGTAATTAAAAAGGAAAAATAAAATTTCTTTTTGTGATTCTGAGATAAGTGTTTAAAAGAAAGCAACTTAATTATCTAATTAAATAAATTTATACTAAGGTGAGCATATGAGATTTAGCTTTCATATGGGTTTTTTGTCCTAGAGGAAGCGTTCATAAAGCAAGTCCCTAATTGATGTATGGAAAATGTATGGAAAGAAGAGGAGTCTTTACTAAACCTTGCATGTTCTAACTCTTTCCCCTTTCATCTTGCCCCACTGAAAGCTTTCTATTTATACACTGAACTGGACTGGAAGTTGGCAGCTCCTCTGGCTGCCTCAGTTTTTTATAAAAGTGCCGGTGGTGGCTCAGCCTGTAATCCCAGTGCTTTGGGAGGCTGAGGTGAGTGGATTGCCTGAGCCCGCGGGTTCAAGACCCGCCTGGGCAACTTGGCGAGCCCTCATCTCTACAATAAATAAAAAATTAGCCCGGCGTGGTAGCAGGCGCCTGTAGTTCCAGCTACTTGGAAGGCTGAGGTGGAAGGATCGCCAGAGCCCAGCAGGTCGAGGCTACAGTGGCTGGGAGCGGCCACTGCACTCCAGTCTGGGTGACAGAGTGAGACTCCAATTCAAATAAATAAATAAATAAATAAAGTGCCAGGCTCAGCGGCTCAGCCTGTAATCCCAGCACTTTGGGAGGCCGAGGTGAGTGGATTGCCTGAGCCTGCAGGTTCAAGATCCGCCTGGGCAACTTGGAGAGCCCTCATCTCTACAATAAATCAGAAAAATTAGCCGGGGTGGTAGCGCGTGCCTGTAGTTCCAGCTACTTGGAAGGCTGAGGCGGAAGGATCGCCGGAGCCCAGTAGGTTGAGGCTGCGGTGGCCGGGAGTGTGCCACTGCACTCCAGTCTGGGAGACAGAGTGAGACTCCAACTCAAAAAAGAAAAGAAAAGAAAAGAAAAATCATTGTCATATACAGTCAGTTATCTTCTAGAATAAACTCTCAATTTGGATCAGTTTGATGTCACCTTATTACTATATTCAGCTTATATATACTTTGCAGGACTATCATGAAAGTGATGCTGTGTTCTTCTCAGTGAAACATATCAGGAAGCACATAATGTTTATTTGTCTTATTACTGATGATATTAACTTTCATCTCTTGATTAAAATGGAGTTTATCACTGTAAAGTTAATTAGTAAGTATTTTGTACTTATTAATTAATAAGTAATTTGTGGAGAGATGTTTTGACAGTAAAAAAGTATCTTATTTCTATTCAAACTTTTACCACTAGTTTTAATATCCATGAGTGATTCTTGCCTGAGTCATTTAATATTAAGATGTTTGAAAATTGATGATTTTTAATGCTTAAATTACTTCAACATTTATTACTCAAAGATAGAACTTTCCCTTCTCATTCATTCATTCATTTATATTAGTATGGAATCATGGATTTCTAAGTTATTGAATGGGTCATAACCCTTTATTTTGATGTTCAAATTGTCCCAGATTTGACCAGTAGAAGAAGTGCAAAGACACAAGATTTTATATCTTTCTGCTGTATCCCCATTACTGTGAGCACTTTTTAATTTTCCAACACATGAAGATGTTACAGATTCATCTTGTACTTTCCATGACCCAACTCAAGAATCAATTATTTCTTTCAGAAGTTCTAGTTTCTCTTAGTAAATAATAGTGTCTAGAAAGCAAGATCTAAATGTGTTTATTGCTCCTGAGGGGCATTGATCCTAGGACCCCTCAGTGGGTAAAGCTAGGAAATATATTTATACCCACACAAGCATCTATATTTATTTTTTAATTTCTGTATCTATATGTATATTTTCATATAGGTAGGCACCAAGATAAATATACAGACTGACAGACATAAAACCATGAATTCATACCAATATCTCAGAGTCCTCCAATGTCATCAAGTTTATTGTGGCCTCCCCTCTTTCCATATTTATAGCTTTCTTTTTTACTTGTAAAAAACTGACATTATACTCAAATTATTTACTTATTTGCTCAATCTCCCCTTGTTTAATCAGTCTCATATCCTCCATTAGCAAAAGTCACACTGGTTCTGACCACCCAAATTTGCCACTGAGGCCCAAGATTTATTAGTCTTTACTGCCCCAATTGAGTTCTTGGCCATAATTTCACACAACACACCAGGCGGCTGATCAGTACTTCACACTCATGCTATAGTATTAAAATTTTTATGTTAACATTCAGCAGTTTTTAGGATGAGTTAAACATAATGATTGTTTATATTTATTCACAGTTTTAGTCTGTAGAGCTCTTCATTCCTTCATTAAAAGAATCAGGCTTATGCTGCTACCAGATAAATATTCTATGTCATTTTTGTATTTCAGGTCTGCTGAAGAGAAATTATCTCCACTCTTATCTGACAGGAGAAAAAAAAAAAACCTGGGATAATTTGATTAAGTATAGAATTTTGCATTGACATGTTTTTAAAAGCACTTTTAAAAGTATTGTTCCATTGCCTTCTCCCTCCATTATTTCTGATAAGAAGTCAACCATCATTCTTATGCTGTCCCACAGTATATAATTTGTCATTTTATTTTTGCTGCTTTTAAGATTTAATTTTTTATATTTAGTATTCCTCAGTTTGAAATATGATGCATTTGTGTCATTTCTTGCATTTATTCTACTTATTCTACTTGAGATTTGCTGAACTTATAAGATTTGTGATGTTTTTCATCAATTTTGAAAAATTCTAAGCCATTATCTATGTAAATGTTTCTTCTACCTTGTTGTCTTTAACTTCTCTCCTTCTAGACTACAACTACAGGTGTTCTTAACCTTTGATATTGTCCCACAGGTCTGAGACACTCTATTTTTTTCCCCTTCTCTTGGACTTTCACTTTGGATAATTTTATTGATCTGTATTCCAATTGACTGATCATATCTTTTGTTGTTTTCAGACTGCTATTCAAGTCATTAAATGAGTTCTTTACTCCTGATGCTATATTTCTCATTTCAGATATGCTCATATGATTCTTTTTTAAACTTTTCATTTTTTCTGCCAAAATATTTATAATATTTATAATGGTTCATCTAAAGTCTTTGCTAATTCCAGAATCTGAACCATCTCATCTGTGGGTCTCCTATTGGCATCTTAAATTAGAGCTCACATTTTCTGCTGTCTTCCAATATTTTATAATTTTTATTGTATGCAAGACATTATGTGTAAAAGAACAGTAAAGACTGAAGTAAATAAAATTTATTCCAGGAAAAAAGCATACCTCTTTGTATTCCAGGCTGATAAGAGGTTGAGGACAGAGTGAATCTAATCTGTACTTGAGCTGAATCTGAGATTTGGCACAACTTTGGTTATATTTAGCCTACTGATGATTTCAATTACTATTGTTATTATTTTTTTAGTTGGAGTCTCACTTCTTCGCCCAGGCTGAAGTGCAGTGGCACACTCATAGCCACCCGAGCATCAATCCTTCCACCTCAGCCTTCCAAACAGCCAGAATTACAGGCACTCACTACCATGCCTGGCTAATTTTTTTGATTTATTGAAGAGATGAGGTCTTGCCAAGTTGCCCGGGCTAGTCTTGAACCCGTAGGCACTCCTCTCACCTCAGCCTCCCAAAGTGCTGGGCTGGGATTACATGCTTGAGCCACCATGCCTGGCCAATTTCAATTATTTTAGGTTGGGATTAGGTCTTTCCCTTTGGCAGAACTCGGAATCTGTGTACTTGTGATAGTCTATATATCTAGGCATTATTTTTCCAAACTGTAACCTTCCCTCTTCTTTACAATCTGGCTGACAGCTTTGTGGGTCACTAGGGAGTTTTCATTGCTCTCAAGCTCTGCTATTGGCTCTCTACATCTTGGAAGAACTATCAATTCTGCAGGGGACCTGTCCCTAGCCTTCACTGGGTCACTATACTGTACTTGGCAAAGGCCCATTGAAATATAAAGACATTCCCGTCACTTTTTCAATCCTGTGCCCAGCTGGGTCCTGTCTTACTCATTTCTCTCAATCTTCTGCCCTTCTCCGAGTCTTTAGGACACTGCTGTGGTACATTTGGTAAACTCCATGGGAAGAATTAGTGGCTCTATACAGACTCTCTCTATGACTGGAACTCTTCAAAATTCTGCCAGGCCACATGCAGCTATGAAAAGTTCATTAGTAGTCAGACTTCTTATTGCCCCTTTCGCAGAGGGTTCACTCCCTTTTTTACCTACAATTAAAGCAGCTGTGAGAGTCTGCTCTCTTAGAAAGGGCTTATCCCTTTCCAGATTTAGTTTATTTAGAATTCATTGAAATCACAGGTCTCTGATTATGAGTTTTAAAAAAGTTATTATTTCATAGTTTGTTCAGCATGTCAGGATGTAAACATTTGTCTCCTGGACCAGCCTTATGTTTGATACTTTTCTTAGTTTCTACAACTCTAATCTCATTGACTTTATGACTTTTTAGTCTCTTTTTCTTTGTCTGAATGCTCTTTATACAAAACCTTGAAACAGCACAACTTGTGAGACGCAACTTCTTTTGGGTAATTCACTGTCCATTGATATTTTTTTTCATTGGGAGATATCTTTCCCACAATCTTAGATAAAAATCTCGGCAGTCACTCTTGGGAAATTAAAAAAAAAGTCAAGGAATATTTAAGTCATAGAGTCTCAATATGGACATTAGAAATTTCTGGTTCAATACATTAATTGATATTTTAGTCTTCAAAGTTATAACTCTTCAAAGGTATATACCCCTATTCCCTTCTTCACACACCAAATAGGGCATGATCGAAAGCAGATTATCTTCAAAAAACGAGGTGTGATGCACTTATACTCTCTTTATTCTTAACTAATTATTGTTTTTCAATATGCTATCATTTATTTATTCATTCATTCATTTATTGTAGAGACGAGGTCTTGCTGTGCTGTGTTGCCCAGGCTGGATTTGAACTTATGGCCTCAAGTGTTTCTCCTGCCTTGGCCTCCAAAAATGCTGGGATTACAGGCATGAGCCACCTCACCCATCTCATCCTAATACCATGAGTTCCACATCTCTTCTCCAGAATCATGCACCTTATACACACCATCAGAAGAAAATAAAATTATTTCCCAGTATACTGCTACCACAGATCAGTTTGGGTGGCCTTTCACTTTATGATTCCCTAGGCATACATTAGATACTAATCGATAGTTCTCCCACTCCAAATACAAGGTTTACATACCAAGCTCTCCAAGTGATTGCCTTTGAAGTTCCTTCTATAAGACTTGAGTGAAAAATAGTAGGAATCACAGAACCAATTTCTCCCAAAGAAGTCTTCATTACAAATTCCTCTATCGATCTATACAGATCCTTTCATACTTTCCTTGTTGATGTGAGAGCTAGCAAAACATTCTCAAACAATTATTTTTAAATTTTGCCTGGTGATTTGATACCTCATTTGTAATTTTTATCTATATCTATTATATCTTGTTTCCATGAAGACTTTTAATTTGACATTTTATTTCATCTTCCTTTCCTTAGACAGTAAATATTGATATTCCACAGGTTTCTGTCCTTGAGCCTATTATTGTTTCACTCAACAAACTCGCTCTCTCTGAGCAGTTTTTTCACTCTCATGGCAACAATGATTTACATGCAAATTACTTTCAAATCTTTATGGCCAGCTCTGTTCCCTCACCTGTATCTCTGACTTTTATTCCAACTACTTACTGAATAATAACACTATTGGGACCCCATGGGTACTAAGAATTTGTTAAATTCCAAACAAGTTTACTAATATCGTCACTGTCTCTTTCTAACTTGTACATTCCATGCCTTTAGTTCTGCTCTTCTGTCTTCTTGGAATGCTCTTGCGGTACCTCCATCCCCTGCCCATTTCACTTCTTGCTATGCCTGAAAAAAATCTATTAGCCTTCTAGGTTATATGACAACTTCTCATTTTTACCCCCAGAAAATAAAAAAAGATTGCTTCTCCTCTAAATCTCTTGATTTTTCTTTCCTCCACTAACGGCATTGCCTTTATATATTCATACATGCACCTCTGTCTTCATATCTTTGCAGGTCCTTGAAGGGAAGGACCATGTCACAGTCATCTCTTTACCCACTAGCACTTAGGGGAGTCCTAGTACACAGTAGGTTCTCACCAAATATTCGTTTATGTTAACTTTTGTTTATATGCATTATATCATTTTGTTCTTACAGCATATCATTAGGACAAAATTATTACTATCCTCAAATTTCAAATAGGGAAATTGCAATTCAGATACATTAAGTCAGTAGAAACAAGGTCTCACAGGTAGGAAAGAAGAAGAGCAAGTACTTTAAAACTATATTTTACTCATCGCCTAGTCCTCCTCCTCTTTTCTGGGGTGTTTGTTTTTGTTCTAGCCTTACGTTGTCTGGCATTTTAAGCATCTCTAAAGATTTTTCATCCCCAAGCTCATATTGCACATTTTTTAGATAAAAAAATGTATGAGAATTCTGCCTCTGTTCTTCTACCTCCTCCCAATTCCTTCCAAGGAATAGGCCTAAAATACAACAATCAAATTCATTTTACTAATTGATATATCATAGACTCTCTACTTTGTTTCCTCATGATATCCATATAAAAATTATTAGTATGATGCCACCTTTATGCATCTCTGCCTCCCTTATTTACACAAGTAAGCCATCTACAACTTGGCCTGTTGTTAAAAGGGCATTACAGAGTCACATATTTCCCCAAGAGCCAGGCTGTAGTAAGAGATACTTCAAGCTGCTTTTTCCTCAAGCCTGGCTTCTGACTCTTGGGTGGGTATTATAAAAAGAGATTGAGATCTGTCTTATTAAATTTTTTTTATCCTGACTTTAGTTTTCCTCAGCTTCACCAGCTAATATAGTTGGCACAAACCTTAGCAGAACTTGAGATAGGGCTTGCATGTAGGTAATTTATTCCAGAAAGTGATTCCAGGAAATAGGAGTCAGGAAGCAGAGAGGATAAAATTGGGATGGGTAAAAAGCTAGTACATGGGTATGTTATCAAGCTGATCACCCTTGTGACCATAAGACATTGATTTCATTGAAACCCTCTGAGGAGATATAAAATACACTTCAGAACATCCAACCCAGGGAATAAAAATATCCCTTCAGGGGATCATTATCTCAAGTTCCCATTTCTCATTTATTATTCAATGTGTTATAACTCCTGTTCACTTTTAAGTTGTACAGGTAAATACCTATAAATTTCCACAGCCTCTCCACTATGGTATTGGATGATCCTGAGATAGAAAGCAAGTTAGGAGATGTCAGGTTGCACTTGTATGAAGCTGGCTGCCCTAGTAGTGGCTGAAGTAAAAAGTGGGCTGAGCAGATGTGAGAGAATACACATGAAGAGTCCAGTGTACCATATGTGTCTGAGCCTGACATTCTGGTCTTCAATGACAGGACCACACCAGAGTTGCTTCAGGGGGAAGTGGAATACAGGCAGGGAGTTGACATGTATGCAGGGGTGTGCAAGAGCTTCTTAGAAGCCAGTACTATCAGGGTCAGTGTTACAGACAGAGTCAGAAGACTGGAAAAGCTATCATAGGGTTGCCAGCAAATCAAACAGATGGCCAGAAAGCTGTGCCTTGGACCTAGCAGCCCACTTACGCCCGTACTCTCCAAGTCTTGTTTTATCTTCTGTAGCTGACCTACCTGGAGCTGGATAAAGATCCACACACCCTTCAGGCAAGTTGAGTGCTGCAAAGATTAACTCCGCTCTGTGCCCCATTGACTTTCCTCAGCAAAATCATCCTAGGCACATTGAAGAAGGCAGTGTTGTCTTCCACCATCTCTGCTTCCAAGTGGGACTCTAGTTTTAAAACCTCACCTCTCACCCATTCAGAGGACCAGTGCCTTCCTGCTCCCCTCAGTTGTGCATACCCTGCCTGGATAATCCTGTGGTGTCCTCCCAGGATGTGGCCTGCCCCATATCTCTTCCTTACTCCCTTTTAAAACCTTTCTCTTGTGTTGTTTGAGCCTGTAATGGGTCAATTAATAGCCCTCCCAAAGATGCCATGCCTTAAATCCTGAAATCTGTGAATATGTTGTATTACATGGTAAAAGAAACCATAAAATAGGGATATTATTCTGGATTATCCAGGCAGGCCCAGTCTAATCCCTTGAGCCCTTAAAAGCTGAGAACTTTCTCTAGCTAGGGTCAATGAGATATATGCAACAAAAGAAAATCAGGAATAATGAGGCAGAAGTAGAGGTCAGAGTGATTTGAACAGTGAGATGGATTTGACCCACCATTGCTAGTTTCAATGAATACAGGTGGCCTCTAAAAGCTGAAAATTATCCCAAGCCAACAACCAGCAAGAAACAAGGACTTCAGTCATACAACAACATGGAACTGAAGGGATCCACATGAAATTACCAACAACCCAAATGAGCCTGGAGGATTCTTCCCAGCAGCCTCTAGTAAGGAAAACAGACATCTAGATTTGTGAGAACCATTTCAGATATCTGAGCTAAAGAAAGTTGAAAGAATACATTTGTGTTATTTTAAGCAACTAAATTTGTGGTGATTTGTTAAAGCAGTAATAGAAAACTATTACAGAGTCCCAAGTGCTTAAAAAAAAAATAACTGTTTAACTTGTCTCTGATAAGCTGATGGATTTTACAATGCTTGGCCTGGCTATATTACCCTTCTCAGAAGAAGTTGCCTTTTCAAACTTGGGAGCAACATGGAAAAAATGGAAGACTTTGAGACATGAGTACCCATTCCAAAGGAGACCTGTTCTCCACTGTCAATCTTTTTTTTTTTTTTTTTGAGTTGGAGTCTCACTCAGTCGCCCAGACTGGAGTGCAGTGGTCGCTCCCGGCCACTGCAGCCTCAACCTACTGGACTCCGGCAATCCTTCTACCTCAGCCTTCCAAGTAGCTGGAACTACAGGCGCACGCTACCACACCCAGCTAATTTTTTTGATTTATTGTAGAGATGAGGTCTCGCCAAGTTGCCCAGGTGGGTCTCGAACCTGCAGGCTCAGGCAATTCACTCACCTCGGCCTCCCAAAGCGCAGGATTACAGGCGGAGGCACCGAGCCCGGCCTCCACTGTCAATCTTAAAGCTATGGGATTATTATTATCAATACAAATGTAAAGAGCAAAATTCATTGAGTGGTTCTCTGGCAAGAAGGTTAACATTGCTTTGACTGGCCAGCTACCTTTTACCCTGTTGCTTGAAATCTTAAGAAATATGCCATAGGGAAGCTCCAGCCAAACGCATACCCTTCTTCCTAGGCTCTCTCACTGTTCTATCTTAATGGTCTGGACTGGTCAGATCTGTAGTCCTCCCTTCCCTATCTCTGTATTTCTTCTTGCTCTGCTTCCTTTCTTCTGGTGCCTCTATAACTCTCTTAAACCTTGTAGAGCACTTCCTCAGCAGATGGCAGGTTCTGCTACAACTTCCATTCTAATGGAGGAGAGGAAAAAGGAAGCCAAGAAGCAATAAGAAACACCATAACAATTTCATTACTTTTCCCATCAAAGCATTTTCTATCCTTCTTTCCAGAGAAGAAAGTAAAGGAAAGAGTTATTCTGTGTTTTCCTCCCTGAATTATTTTGTTCAGGACCCTTGTCAAAGTCCCTCTCTCAGATTAGAAAGAAAAGAGAAGGGAAAATGAATGTGCTCAATACAAGCAAAGCAAGAACAGTGGCAGTTAAGCTACAAATATTTATCTCTTAATGGATACATCATCCTCTACAAATAATTATAATATCTCTTTAAATCATTTGTTTCTCTGATATTACAAAACTTCATGTTTATTGGTTAAAACATACCTCTGGGCTAGGTATGGTGGCTCATGCTTGTAATTCTAGCACTTTGGGAAGCCAAAGTGGAAGAATTGCTTGAGCTCAGGAGTTCAAGACCCGCCTCATCTCTCTACTCACCCAACCCCCTGCCCAAAAAATGAGCCAGACGTGGTGGTGCACGCCTGTAGTCCCAGCTATTTGAAATGCTGAGATGAAAGGATTGCATGAAGCCAGGAGTCTGAGGCTGCCATGAGCCATAATCATTGTGATCATGCACTCCAGCCTGGGTGACAGAATGAGGAGACTCTGACTCAAAAAAAAAAAAAAGAAGTACCTCTGCCAAAATTGTTGCATAATTATTCTCCTTCTCAAACACCAATTCCTCTTTAACATGCTCTTCATGGGATTTAGGTAATCCCAGTACTCTTTTTTCTGACATTTCATCTTCTATCAATATATTCAAATAGAGAAGCTCTTTTGATTTTTTTGTATGCTTTTAATTAGTATGTCTTGTCATAGTTTCCTCTATTTCTCTGCCGTTGGGTTATTCTGGTCTTAACGCCAGACACCAGTTATATCTGAGTTACATCTTTGCTTTTGATTCATATTTCCTGATTATACTCTACTCTGCACATCACCATTCTACATCAGTTCAAACTCATTTATCAAATCTCTCTTCTGATTTCAATCTAAATTGCTCCATAATGTCACCATGGTCCATCAGGAAGAATGCAAAATCTGACACCATTCTTTCACTCCAGAGAGGTGTGTTTTATGACACACTTATATATGAAGCAAACAATAGATGGTAAAATTACTCAGTAAAAGTTTATGTAGAAACAGTATATTTGCATAGTCTCAAAGTATTTCCTATCAAATATCTATTAATTACAAAGGGAAAATAGTATCTTTACAGTAGAGAAACCTGACTGATACCATCTTACCCACTAGTGATTAACCTCACCAGTTATAAAATATAGCAGTGTCACATACTTCCTGCTATGATTTCCTTAGAGTGCATATCACATCTGTGTTATTTTTTCCTAAAAATGAATAATCTCAATCCATTTATATAAAAAATCAGATAAACAAAAAATAGAGACATTATATAAAATAGCTTAGACAGAATTCTCCAAAAGTAGCATGGTCATGAAAAATCAAAAAAAATAAAGAACTATCACATATTGAAGGAGACTAAGGACACATAACAACTAAATATAATGTGGGATCCTGGATAGGATCCTGAAAGAGAAAAATGAAATCAGTAGAAAAACTGCTGAAATCTGAAGAAAATCTATGAATTAGTTAATAGTATTGTACCAGGGTTAATGTCTTAGTTTTTATCACTGTAATATGGCTATATGCAATGTTAACATTAGGGGAATCTGAGCTGCGAGAACTCTCTACACTATTTTTGTAAGTCTAAAATTAACTTTTTCACAAGTTACCTATGTGATCTTGAAAAATGTATTAACCTCTTTGAGTCTCAGTTTCTTCACCTGTGAAAAAAAATTTTTTTCATCAAATGACTACCCAAGATCCAAATTGGTTTAAAGAGAGAAGATATATTTATAAGAAAAAAAAAGGAAATGATAAATATTGAAATGTGCAAAATCTTTAAGATAGTTAGCAATGGGCCAAATTGTCTTCCCTCTTCCCCCAAGTTCATATATTGAAGCCTTAACCCTCAGTGTGATGGTGTTCAGACATGCAGCCGTTGGGAGATAATCAGGTTTAGATGAGGTCATAAGAAGAGACGCTAGAGAACTTGTTCTCTCACTCTGTCTCTCTACCCACAGGCACCAAGGAAAGACCACATGAGCACAAAGAGGGCCATCTGTAAGCCAGGAAGAGGTCTTCATCAGAAATCAACCATACTGGCACTTTGACTTTGGATTCCCAAGTCTCCAGAATAGTGAGAAAATAAATTTCCATTGTGTATATTAAATAAACATACCGGTCTATGGTATTTTATTACGGCAGATCAAGCTGGTAAGACATATTTCTTTCATATATAATATTAATCTTAAAAATAACCAAAGCCGGGCTCGGTGGCTCAGCCTGTAATCCCATGCTTTGGGAGGCCGAGGTGAGTAAATTGCCTGAGCCCGCGGGTTTGAGACCCGCCTGGGCAACTTGGTGAGACCTCATCTCTACAATAAATCAAAAAAATTATTCGGGTGTGGTAGCGCGCGCCTGTAGTTCCAGCTACTTGGAAGGCTGAGGCAGAAGGATTGCCAGAGCCCAGCAGGTCAAGGTGACAGAGTGAGACTCCAACTCAAAAAAAAAAAAAAAAAAAACCAGTAAAATTATATACAACAGATGAGTAAAGTTTTCAATAAGATAATGAGTAAAACATTTAGCGTACATAATAAGCACTCAGTAAGCGTCATTGTGATTTGGCAAGGTGATTCAGCTTAGAAAATAGAACAGTTTTATTTTGGATCTAGGCATTCTAGACATCTCATGTTACAGAGAGGAGTAGTAAATGAGTGGGTAGTCTGAAAAATAAAAAGACTTAACAATATACAAGAGACCTATCAATGTGAGAGAGAGAAAGGGAGAGAACTGGAAAGTCAATAATGACCCCAAAATTGAAAAATCCTCAGTGAGGTAAAACCTGAAAAAAAAAAAGAGGATTATGTAAGTGTATACATTAACAATTCAAAATTCCACATGTACAAGACCATCTACTTAAGCTGGACTAGCCAGGTGAGGCCGGGATCACAACACCACTCCTCCCCTCCCCACCCCTCGCCCAAGACCAGTCAAATGATAAGACTTAACATTAGTAGAGTCTTAAGCTGGCTTAGATTTTGCCCTAAAGAATTCCAAATTCAAGTGATTTTGAAAATGGACTTTTTGGATCATTAGAAAACTTTACTGAAAGATCTTTGAACAAAGGTCCAAAAAAGTAATCAAGGCACAATTTGAAAACATATTGGGGACATCTGCTTCAAGTAATGGCAGGATAAGATTATTTGGATTAATTTTTTGGCTGAAACAAAAGAAAATGATAAATCAAATGTTTTCTTTAAAGTATCAAAGAACAGGCCGGGCTCGATGGCTCAGCCTGTAATCCCAGCACTTTGGGAGGCCGAGGTGAGTGGATTGCCTGAGCCCGTGGGTTCAAGAGGAGCCCGGGCAACCTGGCGAAACCTCATCTCTACAATAAAATAAAAACATAGCGGGGCATGGTAGCGTGTGTCTGTAGTTCCAGCTACTCAAAAGGCTGAGGCGGAAGGATCGCTAGAACCCAGAAGGTCAACGCTGAGGTGGCTTGAGCATGCATGCCACTGCACTCCAGCCTGGGCGAAGGAGTGAGACTCCAACTCAAAAAAATAAAATAAAATAAAGTATCAAAGAGCTGAAAGAATACAGGGTTACTACCACGCTTAAAATACAGGAAGAACAGAATTCAGAGAAGTAAGTTGGCACTCCTTTCTGCTTTTGTCCTGAGTGCAGTTAACAGTCAAGAACAAATGGCTGCAAAACGAATCTAAAGTTTTGATGGGTTGTCTAGGTGAAAGGTGACAAGTTGAAAACCTAGGTCCTAACCAAGTTCCTTTGACACACACACACACACACACACACACACACACACACACACAAATACATACCTACACACAGACACACACACACACACACACACAAAGCCAGGATATCAAAGAATTATCCCCATTCAGGGTGGAGACTCCTTAGAAGTAAATCTCTCACATCTTGATGGGAAAAATGGGAGAGAAGATAGATAGAATGGTGCTGAGGGACAGGTAAAGAGATAAAAGGACAAAAAGAAAAATGGGGGAGAAGATAAAACAGTGTTGGGGGGGGAAGGTAGTAACAGTTTAGAAATTGCTCAAATTTGCATAATCTGAGTGGTCAAAAAATATCAAGTCTGATTGTATTCTCCCCAGGTACCTGAAAAAGTAAACTCAAATTAACTCTGGAGCAAGGTATCTTTATGCTACACCTTTAAGAATCTACACAAATAATTTTTAAGGGCCATGGTTAGCACAGAAAAGTTTTTAATTACATAAGAAAACAAGGTAACAGGAATAAGAATGAATAGAAACAAGAAGGAACAGAAACTGACCCTTGAAGACTTCAGACATTGAAACCATTAGAGATTAAAACTTAAAACTAGCCTGGTGCAGTGGCTCAAGCCTATAATCCCAGCACTTTGGGAGGCAGAGGTGAGAGGATTGCCTGAGGTCAGGGGATTCGAGATCAGCCTGAGCAACATAGCAAGGCCTTGTATCTACAGTAAATCAAAAAATTAGCTGGGCATGGTGGTATGCACCTGTGGCTCCAGCTACTTGGAAGGCAGAGGCAGAAGGATCACCTGAGCCTTGCAGGTCGAGGCTGCAGTGGCTGTGAGCGTGCCATTGTACTCCAACCTGGGCAACAGAGTGAGACTCTGACTCAAAAAAAAAAAAGTAAAACTATTATACTTAAAACAAATAGAAAAAAGTTTTAAAAGAAGAAAAGTTACTATACTTACTATCTGCTTTTGAAAATGACAGCATTTGAGAAAAATTGATTTAAATACAGCATGTAAGAAGCCTACAAGTCAGTATTTATGTCTTCACAAGAAAAAAGGTAAACAAACTAAAACTTAACAATTCTTCTTGGATTCGTCAGGGAATTGAGGCCACATAGCAAATTGATGCCCACAGAATTGAAGAGACAGGAAAGCAGATACAAAGAATTGCAATTTACTGGAGCAAAAGTCCAAGAACAAAAATCTTCCCAAGTACCAATATCAGAAATAGAAAACCTAAACTTAAAATTAATTGCTAGAGGCTCAGTATATACAAGTTTGAGAGTTAAAAGATCCATGGGACTCAGTTTCAGGGATTGGCACTTACATTTTTGTTAGTTTTACCTCAAGAAATTTTACCAGGCTCTCACAGTGAAGATCAAAGAAAAACCCCTTGTTTTTCTGGGGGATGGGAAAAGTGGCCATTTTGAAATATTATCAAATCATTCTATTCTTCTTAACACAGCCTGCCTTCAAGAGACACCACCTGACCAGAGCCTAATCTATTGGATTTTTATCAGAACTTAACTGACCTTCAGGAAGGGAAATATCCAGCCCCCTCTAGCCCTCCTGTCTCGCATAAGGAGGGAATAAAAGACAAAATAAAACTGAGAAACACTTGATAAGGTTACAGCAGAGGCATACAGTCTCATTAAGAGACTGAGACCTGATCACAGGGCTCTAGAACACTTTCTTCTCTACCCTTTACCACTATTTCACTAGAGCTCCAGTATAATAATAGAAAAATACACTGAAAGATCTTCATGTTTCAGATTTCATCTAAGAAGTCTCTATGGAAACCAAAGAGAGACTCAAAAAAAAAAAAAAAACCCAAACAAACAAACAAAAAACAGAGTACATTTTAGTTTCTGACACCTACAGTTACAACAAATAGTAAACACAGTCTAATTCTTAGTAAGATTAACATAAAGCCTTACACTAAAGGCCTATTTGCCTCAGCTTCTTTTTACCTAGTACATCATGTTTAGCTTTTAACAGAATATTACAAGGCACACTAAAAGAGTAAAAAACAGACTCATAATTTGAAGAAATGCAGCAAACATCAGAACCAGACTTATATATAGCAGAGATGTTGGAATTATTAGAAGGGAGATTTAAAATAAATATAATTAAGACTGAGCACAGTTGTTCATGCCTGTAATTCCAGCACTTTGGGAGATGGAAGTGAGAGGATTACTGGAGCCCAAGGGTTTGAAACCAGCCTGGGTAACTTGGTGAGACCCTGTATCTTCAATAAATCAAAAAATTAGCCCAGTGTGTTGGGTGTGACTATAGTTACAACCACTTGAAAGGCTGAGGCAGAAGGATTGCTTGAACCCAGCAGGTGGAGGCTATGGTAGCCATGAGTGTTACTGCATCCACCTGGGTGACAGAATGAGACTCTGCCTCAAAAAAAAAGAAAAAGGAAGAAAGGAAATAAAATAAAATAAATATGATTAAAATGTGAAGGAATCTAATGAAAAAAAGTGAACAATGTGCAAGAATAGATAAGCTATGTTAGCAGAGATGAAAACTATAAGAAAGAATGAAAAAATGCTGGAAATAAAAAACATAGTAACAGAAATAAAGAATGCCTTAGAAAGGCTACTCAATAGACTGGATAGAGATTAGGAAAGAATAAGTTAAACCAAAGAAATTTTAACAGAAACATCTGAAACTGAAACAAACAAACAAATAAATAAATAGGGACTTCACAAGATATCCAAGAACTGTGGAGCAATTACAAAAGGTATAAATACACATTTTGTGAATTCCAAAAGGAGAAGAGAAAGCGAAAAAACTGGAAGAAATATTTGAAGCAATAGTGACTAGTAATTTCCCAAAATTGGTGGCAGCCACCAAAACACAGATCCAGGAAGTTTAGAGTACACCAAACAGGACGAATATCAAAGAGTTTACACCTAGGCATACTGTATTCAAACTGCAGAAAAATCAAGGACAGAAAAAATCTTGAAAGAAGTTATAAGGGATGATGAAGAAAAAGAAACCTTATCTATTAAAGAGATTTATTAGAAACCATACAAGCAAGAAAAGAATGGAAATAAATATTTAAAGCACTGAAAAATAACACAGACTCTTGTCTTCAGCGAATGTTTCCTTCAAAGGTTAAGGAGAAATACATATTTTCCAATAAAAACAAAAATTGAGAGAAATTGTAACCAACAGATTTGCCATAAGAAACTTTAAAAGAAAGAAAATAATATAGGTTCAAAAATTTGGATTTGCATAATGAAGGAAAGAATGTTATAAATAATACATAAAGAGTGTTAGAATAAATAAAGGTAAAATAAAATATTTTGTTCTTCTTATTCTTGATTGCCTTCAGATAACAGTTTGCTCAAAATAATAATAGCAACAATGTATGCAGTTATTACAGCTCATATATAAGTGAAATGAATGACAGCAGTATTATAAGGGATGGGAGAGAATTGGGAATACTCCTCAGTTATAAGATGTGTACACTACTTGTGAAGTAGTATGATGTTATTCGAAAGAGGACTTGGATTAATTGTAAATGAATACTGTCAAGGGAAGCCACTAAAAAGATTTTTTTTTTAAAAAAAAGATAATATTTGAGAATCATCCAGAGTTGAAGAAAGACACTGATTTGTACAAGTAAGCTGCCCATGCCTTCTATGCAAGTTAGATGTTTGTAAATATACATTGCACTATTATTGTGAAACTGCAGAAAAGCAAAGATAAAATATTAAAAACATTCAGACCAATTTCCAAAAGATGCAAAGTATAGAGAAACATATTAAGTATTCATAATAAACCATAAAAACAGAACCATTAAGATCCAGAATTTTGGAAACTTCATAGAACAAATAACCCATTTGCAAGAATAAAAGCAGAGGAACTTGTGGGTAAGGTTATAGATGAAACATGAGAGGCATGAGTTAGTAATTATCAAAGCTGAATGATTGATATTATGGTACATGGTTTATTATACTACCCTTCTATTTTCAGATATTTTTTAAATTTTTCATGACAAACTTTTTAAAAGAGAAAATGACAATCTTTAAAAAGAAAAATAGTAATGTTTAAGAACATGCCTTCAAAACAGTTGACAGCAAAACTGAGATAAAATTCTTGACAGCAAGAATAGAAGGTAGAAATCTGTAAAATGAATTTTTCAATGTGCCAAACTAAATTAATTGTCAACCTAAAATTATACACCTAGAAAAAATATCTTCTAAGAATGAGGGCAAAAAAAAATGTTTCAGAAAACATAAATTGCAAATTCCCTAAAGGGAAGTGATTGCAGATGGCACATAGGGAAGATATAAAAAAGGATAACATATGAAAATCTGAGATGTAAGAAGAAATGAAAATAAAGTGGTAAATATGTAGATAAATACATTTGAATTTAATATGTATAAAGCAGTAGTAATACTGCCTAGTGAAGTTATTTTTTAAAGAAAAACATAGTAGTAAGAAACTTGACAGCAACAGCAACAAAGACATGTATAATTCATGAGGAGTTTAAAGGGTGTTAAAGTGTTCCAAGGTTGTTGAATCATCTGGAAGGTAGGTAAAGGTATTAATTAACTTTAGACATAGCTAATATGTATTTTGTAAATTCTAAGGTCCCTATTTAAAAAAAGGAACTATGTTTTTAATATCTAAACTTGTAGAAGACAAAAAATACAATGATCAAAATGAATCAATAAAAAATTTATCAATAAAGTAAAAAATGAATATAGAACATGTATAGCAGATACAAAAGCAGAAAGCAGAAATAAGATGCTAAATTTAAATCCAAATAAATGCACTACAAGTTAGGTATATTAGGTATAAATGGACAGAATATTTTAGATTAAAGACCGACTTTCAAAAGTATAAAGATACATGTTATTTAAAAGAAACTTATTTAAAACTTAAAAACACAAAACAGAAAAATTATTTAAAACTTTGACAAAGAAAGTTCATGTAGCTATATTAGAGATCAATGAAAATGGACTTTTAGATAAAAAGAACAGCTAGAGATAAGGAAGAATACTGCATAATGATAAAAGCTAAACTTAAACAGAAAAACGGAAAAAATTTACATTTGTGTGCACCTAATTGAAGTAGGTTCTGAACGATTAAATGACATCCCACTGGCTCAAATTAACAAAGGAGAGGTTTATTAGTCAAGGCTCTGCTGGCCAGTGGCCGCTTGCAGGGAACTAGTTCCGAGCAAGGGCCCCA
>CAUYQG010080838.1:0-24970 GCA_963574415.1 Tarsius wallacei | reverse complement strand
TGTGTTGCAATTCTTTGCATTACTTGGATGTCTGGGTTACCAGCGCACAACTCCAGCTCCGGCGGAGCTGCGCCCCTCTCCACACCTCCACCCTCACCTTATCTGTGCCCCAACATTCTTCTTGCTATTTTATTTCACTGTAATGGAATCACCCAAGACTTTCTACTTAGGACTTCTCTTAGATGGGCTACGCTTGCCTTACAGAGTCCAAGCCTCTGCCTGCCTTCTCCTTGGGGCAAACAAAAAGAGAAGAGCAGCCAGGCTATTCCCATTCTCAGGGCCCAGTTCCATACCTACCTGCGTGGAGCAGGTGCTTGCAAACGTTCGTTCAGATTCTAACACTGAACACGGTGCCCACAACCATGGGCTGAGACCCCAGGATGCGCTCTTCCAGCAAAGATGGCTCGCTGTTAGCGAGTTCATGAGCACTCTCTCAACTTTGTTCCACCAGGAGCTTGGTCTCCAGTTCTGACACCACATTTCAGGTACAGTGTGACGATGTCTTCCCAAGTGCATTTATGTTTGAACAAGAGAGAGTCACATGGCACTATTTTAGGGCAGAGATCTTGTGGGAAAGAACTCCCAACGTGGCTACTTCTAGACATTGGAAACTATAGGTTCTCATAGTGGTGTTGTGGTGGGGGCGGGGTGGGGGGAGGTTCTTTAGAGCTAAATTGTTAGAAAGAAGCGAGGAGGTAAGCTTCATCCTGGAATTCATTTGGTTCCATCCAGCCCTCTGGATCCAAGAATCACTGCTGGCTTTGGCCCATATGTGCAGCAAGGGGAGGAGCCCTGGGGCTAATCCCACTAGAACCAAGAGTCCACAGTCAATACCAGGGCAATGTGGGGAGGGCCCCAGACAGGTCAGTAATGCAGGGAGGGGGTAAGAAGAAGAAGCCCCGTAGGCAAAGGACTCAGGACACTGGAGGCCCTCAAATCAGGGCAATTGTTTCCATTGCTAAGATACTGAGAAATAACCTTAACGGGCTACTTCCCTCTTGCAGTACCCCCTACTGTCCTCTTCTTCCTCTGCCCTCTCCTAAATGCTCCTTCTTGCCCTAAACTTTCTGTCTGGGTCATCTCTTTGATGTCTCCACAAGGACCCCAGCATGCCCTGGCTCCATCTTAGGCCTGCACTAAGTTTGCCCTGGACTCACCCTCACTAGAATCACAGTCCTACCTGGCTCTCCTTCTCCATCACCCATCTGACACCAAGGTCCGTTGGCTCTACCCCTTGAACATGTTTCTCAAACAGCCGTTGTCCAGACTCATCAGGTCTTCCTGGACTGTCAAGATCTTCCCAAACCTGGCCTCCCTGACTCCAGTCTCACTCTTCTCAGAACTTGACATCTTAGTCCTGCCACAGTAACTGATACAACCCCAGGTCTGACAACTCCCACACTGGCTTCCAAATCTGCTGTGACTAAAGTTCAAACTCTTTTGCACTGTCTTCACTGCATACACCCCAGCGCGGGGCTCACCGTTGTTAATATGCACATCCCATGTTCAAGTTCTCCATATGGTTTGCAGTGTGTTCAGTGTTTGCAGCTGGTATTTCATTTTTCTTTCCCCCTCTTTGTTTTTTCAGTCCTATGGTATTTCAGTCTTTGCAAGTCCAATGGAGATTCTCTTTTCTCAAAGTTCTTTGTCTATCTTTATCGTAGAGCTTAAATCTGTCTTGCAGTCTGCTTTCCCCTGTAATGGTTAACTAATGTTTCTCCCATGATTTCTTAAAGCTCCTACTCATAGTTGAGCTATTTTATACTTCTTGAAACTTTCAAACCCATGATCAAACACAGAAGCGTTCAGAATGCATAAAATTCTTTGATTAAGTAAATATACAGTCAGAAATGCCTACATTTCCCACAAACGCTCAAGTACTGTTCAAAACACATCACACAGAGTGGAAATTCTAAGTTTGAATTAAAGAAAGTTAACTACATAAATGATCAGAAATGCCTCCGATTCCTATAAACAGTTCCATGCTTGCCTGTCACCTCTCAGTGTCAACATTTATATATTAACAGGCATGCTCCTCAGAAGATCACTGAATGCTTTGTGTTCCTTGGCAGGAGTGATCAAGGAAAAAAATGTGCCCAGAGGAACTCTGAAAAAAGGACATAGCATTTCATGTGGCCCTGTCACAACAGGGGCCCGTTGTATTACAGTGATGAGTAACTCCATCTGGGTCCCACCATACAAGTGCAGAGTTTGGGCATGGTGGGGGAACTCCACAAGTGCTGTGGGGCAGTGGAGAGGGGCGTGCTGAGGTTTGTGTGGACAATCACGCTGCCTCTGACAGCTTTTTCCACTGCTCAAATAGTTTTTGAACTGGTCCATTTTTATACCTTTTAGTGCTTCTCCTGTTTTTTTGTTTCACCTCTTCCATATTGGCAAAATGTTTCCCTTTGAGGACTTTTTTCATCCAGCGCAAGATCAGGTGAATAGAAAGGGTGGGGCATAGGGATCATGCTGTTTTGGGTCAAAAACTTCTGAGCACTCTGCGATATGGACAGGTGCGCTTGTAAATCACCCATCATGAAATGGGCAAATGCACTGAATCTCCAAAAAAAAAAAAATTCACTGAAGCCAAACACAGCCTCTCATAATAACACTAGCTGGTACACTGATGTCCATAGGTTCCAAGAACACTTACCTAGCAGGAAAGGCCTGTACTACAAAGGGTCAGCTATCCAAAAAATAATTCATTGTTTTTTGGCATTCCCTCTCTTTAGAAACTCCCGAATAAAAAGTCTATTTATGGTAATCTCTCTTGATTTTTGTTTTTCTGAAAATATCTTTATTCTGTTCTGGCTCCTGAAGGTCTCACTGGTATAAAATTTTATGTCGTTTAAATTTATTGAGATATAATTTATATATTGTAACATTCACCCATTCTAAGTATGTGATTCAATGATTTTTAGCAAGTTTACCAAACTGTGTAACCATTACCACATCTAGTTTTTAGAACTTTTATAACATCCCAGTAGCATCTTTCTTATACACATTTAAAATTAATTCCCATCTCTGCCTGCAGGCCGAGGCAACTACTGGCCTACTTCCTGTCTCCAACAGTTGCTTCTGCTGGACCTTTCACGTAAATGGAATTACATATGTGGCCTTTTGTGTCTGACTTCTTTCGCTTGGCATTCCATTTAGTATTTTATGGCCACATCTCATTTTGTTTCTCCATTCACTGAGTGATGGGAAGTTGAGTTGTTTCCAGGTCTGGGATATTACAATTAATGATGCTATGAACATTATACCAATCTTTGGACATATGTTTTTATTTCTCTTGGGCATACACTTAAGAGCAAAATTGCTGTGTCAAATGACAAATTTATGTTTAGCTTTTATTTTTTTATTTATTTTTTGAGTTGGAGTCTCACCACTGCCTTGACCTGCTGGGCTCCGGCGATCCTTCCGCCTCAGCCTTCCAAGTAGCTAGAACTACAGTGCGCGCTACCACGCCCGGCTAATTTTTTTATTTATTGTAGAGATGAGGTCTCGCCAAGTTGCCCAGGTGGGTCTCGAACCCGCGGGCTCAGGCAATCCACTCACCTCAGCCTCCCAAATCACGGGATTACAGGCTGAGCCACCGAGCCCGGCTTATGTTTAGCTTTTTAAGAAACTGCCAACTCATTTTCCAATGTAGCTTCCCACCAGTAGCAATATTTAAGGATTTCAGTTTTTCCACTTCCTTGTCAATAATCATTGTCTTTTATTATAGCCAGTGTAGTGGATGTGAAATAGTGTCTCATTGTGGTTTTTTCTTTTCTTTCTTTTTTTTTTTGAGTCTAGTCTCACTCTGTCACCCAGGCTAGAGTGCAGGGGTATGCTCATGGCCACCACAGTCTCAACCTGCTGGGCTCAGGCGATCCTTCTGTCTCAGCTTTCCAAGTATCTGAAACTACAGGAGCGCGCTACTACGCCCAGCTTATTTTTTGATTTATTGTAGAGACAAGGTCTCACCAAGTTACTCAGGCTAGTCTCGAACCCCTTGGCTCAGGCAATCCTCTCACTTCCACCTCCCAAAGTGCTGGGATGACAGGTGTGAGCCACCACACCTGGCTCATTGTGGTTTTAATTTACCTTTCCCTAATGATGTTGAGCATCTTTGTGTGTGCTTATTAGCCATTTGGGTATGTTCTCTGGTGAAATGTCTATTCAAATCTCTAGCCTATTTTTCAATTGTGCTGTTTATCCTACTATTGAGTTGCAACAGTTCTTTGTATATTCTGAATACAAATCTTTTGTCACATATGTGATTTGCAAGTATGTTTTTCCAGTCTGTATCCTGTGTCTTACAGTGAGCACACGTGGAATTCTATAAGGCCTGGATTGAAATTGAATCGTTCCAGAGATGTGTTTGTTCTGCCACTCACCTGGGGCACTCGCATGATCTAAAATGATTTCTTTACCAAACCTGCATTCTAGACAACAGGAAAAGACTGGAGGAGAAGGACAAGACACCCTCCTTCACTGTAAGCGTAAAGCGGGAAATTACACACTCACTGTCACTCACCATCCCACAACTTAGTCCTATGGGCATATCTAGTTATTAGGTAGGCTTGCAAATGTAGCTTTCAGTTTGGTGGCTTTTTGCCCAGCTAAAAATTCTATGCAAAAAAATGATTTCACACATCTAGTGAATGGCAAGTACCCGTATTTGAATTTGGGTCTGTATGATTGCAAAGCCACGCTTTTTGCACTGTATTACAAAGACACCTGCACACACATGTTGCAGCACTTTTCACAAGAGCAAAAACATGGAACCAACCCAGATGCCCATCGAAAGTGGACTGGATAAAGAAAATGTGGTACTTACACACAATGGAATATTATGCAGCCAAAAAAAAGAACAAAATCATAGTCTTTGTCGTAACTTGGATGCAACTGGAGACCAACATACTAAGCAAACTATCACAGAAACAAAGACCTGGATATCGCATGTTCTCACTCACAAGTGGGCCCTGGTCACTGGTCACAGGAGCACAAGGTTGGGATCAGTAGACTCCAGTCACTGCCAGGGGAGGGTTGGCGGGTGGGGGCACATGACATCACACTAGGTACTTGGTCCACTATTGGCAACACAATGGGTACCTGGTCTACTACCTGGGGAGAGAGGGCCAACTAGAAGCCCAAACTTCACCAGCATGCAATATACTTACATAGTAAATCCTCATTTGTACCCCACAAATCTAAAATAAAAAATAATAAATAAAATAAAGTAGCCAATAGAATATTATTGATTAGTAGATGCCTAAGAATTCTCAGGTCCCCGGGTAATAAGTGGCAGAGGCAGGGCTTGAACATGGGTCTTCTCGAGAGATCACCTTCTCACTGCCCCACTCTGCCTCTTTGGGCTATTCCTGGAAGGGGCATTTTCATAGTGATCTGGGTGACATTATACTCATTTTGTATTTTTCCAGGGAGCCAGATAGTCACCTTCTCAAACTTCATTCCCTTTCCTCTTTTCAGAGAACGTTGCCCTATGGCCCGGCACTTGCAATTTCTGCAGGCTGCTTTGTGGCACTCACCCCAATTCTGTGACCTCTCGAGCATCCTCTGAGCTATTGGGAAGAAAGGCTGGGCATTGGCCTGGAGACACTCTGCCAAGGACAACGTTTGGAGGCGATGCCCCTGATGGAATGCTCACTGCGGTGGCCAGTCGGGAAATGCCACTGGCCTCAAGGCTGCACACAGAAATGTCTATTGCAGCTGGGAGGGAGCCTGAGTGTGAACACCATTGAGTTTCTCTGAAGATTTTTGCAGGAGTTTGTGAACCAGTGAAGTGGGAGAATTGAGTTCTCAGCTGGACTGTATCTTTGCTTCTGGTTCACTCCATTTCGCTCTTTAAGGGCATTCTGCCAGCTTTGTTTTCTGGATGGTTAATGTCTCCCTCACTAGAGGTTACAAGTCTTGTTCAGAACTGAACAAAAGGGTCAGCGAGGTTGACTTTGTGTGGGACAGGTGCCATAGAGATAATGAAATCACGGACGCTGCTTAAAACTGTGAGGACATCTGTTCAAAAGAGACAGTCAGGTCTGTTCTTCCCCTCTTCACTAGGCTATTTGCATATTCCTAAAATCTGCGGCCACGATGAACTTTACTTAGAGAAAAACGCTCAAATCTGAAATTATTCCTCACTCGCCAGCATACTAGAATCAGCCCTCTGAACCGTAGACAGCTATCGGGTAGGGTTGGGAGAAACACAAACAAAATGAGGGAACACCGCTCAGCTTAACAAATATCTATTGGGCACCTACCGTATGGCAGGCACTACCAGGCATCACAGATAAAACAGCCATCTTCCACCAGGAAGACGTGGTTTTGTGTCAGAGATAGTCACACCAACAAAAAATGACAGCCAAATGTGCTCATACTCTGGCTGGAGAATGAAACATCTATTGTGGGAGCACAGAGTAAGAACCACCCCCCCGACACCTTGAGATATCTGAGCAAGGGAAGAAGGCAGGAAAACAGAAGAGCATCCCAGACTCAGGTACCAACATGAGAAAAGACAAGAGGTTGCCAAGGTTTCTGGCATGTGGGAAGGACCCCAGGTACTTTGGGGTGATTGATTGCACAGTGCTAGAACAGGATAGAAAGGGCTGGGAGGCACGCTGGGAAAAGTGGTTTGTCGGCTTCTCTGTGTTGGCCCCTCTAGACCCATTCTCAGCCTTCTTGCCCTGAGGGTGACTTCTGTGGACTGTGTCACCTGGGGTCCAAGCTGCTGCCTTCCAGGGAGGTTCAGCGCATAGGAAGCATCAGCAGATCAGATGGAGGACAGAGAGGAAGGTCGGGATATTTATTCTCAACACTCCCCAGCTCGTTCCCTGCCTGGCCATGAAGTCGGCCATGGCTGTCTTCTCTGCCAGCTCCAGCTCCCACCAGGCGGTCGCTCCTTCAGGGCTACAGCTCCCCATTAGGCCTAGGGGTGGGACCCGTTTCTCACTGCACCATGGCGCCTGTAGCCTTGCCACCCCCTCTGTAAATAGTCCCTTCATTAAACTCTTCAGCTGACCTTTACAAGTGGGCCATCTGTTTTCTGACAGGACCCTGGCTAATACTGGCAGGTGGGGGGAAAATCCTAGAACAGTCATGCGAAGGAGTTGCTCTTTGGTCTGTTTTTGGTCTTGTTTTGCAATGACAGTGGCAAATTGCATTTTTGAATTCCTAAAAATTATAAAATGAAATAAACCAGATGCAAAAGACCACATATTCTATCATTTCGTGTTTACGAAAGTCCAGAAATTGCAGATCTATAGAGACTGAAAGTAGATTTGTTGTTCCCTGGGGCTGGGTGTGAACGGGGTGTGACAAGGAATCTTCTTAGGGTGACTGGTGGTGATGGTTGCACACCTCTGTAAATATGCTAAACATTATTGAATCGCATGCTTCAAATTTTATAATATGTAAAGTATGCCTCAATAAAGCCATTAAGATTATAAACAAAATATATGAACAATAAAGAAAGTTTGGAAAAGAAAGAAAAAAAATCTATAATTTCAACAACCTAAGACAGCCAGCTATTATCATTTTTATATTCCATTTAACGGTTTATTAACTGCATCTGACAATTATGAAAACAATAACATATGCTTTTCTGCATGCCTACCACAGTCCAAGCGTTAGATAAACACACACCACGTATTAGCCCACTTAGTCCCACAGCAACCATATGAGGAGGGTTTTATTTATTTGTGTGTTTGTTTGTTTTGAATCACAGTCTCGCTCTGTCATCCAAGCTGGAGTGCAGTGGCACGCTCATGGCCACCACAGCCTCCACCTGCTAGGCCCAGGCGATCCTTCCACCTCAGCCTTCCAAGCAGCTGGAACTACAGGTGTGCACCACCACACCCGGCTAATTTTCTGGTTTATTGCAGAGATGAGGTCTCACCATGTTGCCCAGGCTGGTCTCGAACCTGTGGACTCAGGTAATCCTCTCACCTTGGCCTCCCAAAGTGCTGCGATTATAGACTTGAGCCACCGCGCCCAGCCGACAAACTAACTTTACATGTTTTTACGTAATGAAAGCGATGACTCTTTCCTTTGTGAATTTTCCATTACCTTTAGACTTACCAAGGCATCCCTCTCCAAAGCCTTAGATAATATTCAGTTATACTTTCTCCTGGTTTTTCTATATAGTTTGAGATGTGAGTCTAAGCTATTTTTTCCAATCCGTATTTTCCAATACCAAACATTCTCTCCTTTCCTGCTATTTTGTGATACTTCCTTTGTCACATATTATATTCTGTTTTATTTTCTTTCTTTCTTTTTTTTAAATAGAGACAGGGTCTCCTTGCATTGCCCAGGCTAGTCTCAAACTCCTGGCCTCAATTACTGCTCCTACCTTGGCCTCCCAAAGTGCTGGGACTACAGGCATGAGCCACTATGCCTAGCCCACATATTATATTCTTAGAAGAAGGTCCATTTTGCTACAGAGCCATGAAGTTTTAATATATGATGTTTAATAATATGTTTTTATAGTTGGTGCATCTAAAAAGTCTTACCTGGTCATCCCTGGGGATTCGGTCATCTTACTTATAGGGCATCAGATAAATAGTGGGAAGCATAGTGGTCTCCTGCCGCTCGGCACAGCACACAGGTGAGGCTGGGGTGGGGAGTGTTGGTTCTATGACCCTAGGCATGACTGAGAACCCCAAGAGAAGAGTGGAGGGAGTAAGAAACCTGGCCAGGAGATACTCAGACCTAACAGGGTCAGAAAAGTCTTCTAAGATAATTTTACCCACCCTTTCAGTGTATGAAGAAGAAAACCTAGCTGATGAGACTAAGTCTTTTGCCCAAACCCACACTGGTGGGTAGGAGCAGAGCCGGGATTAGACCTAGGGCTCCTGGCTGCTGGTGGAGGGCTCTGTTACGTTCCCTGGGGAAGAAGGTTCACAGGAGGAGAGGTCTAGGTGGGCTGCAGCATCAGGGAAGGTTTAGTAACCATGAAGACAGCATATGTGTGTATATAGGCTGTACTAACCCCTTTCATACCTGGTATCTACATTGCATTCTTATCCCCACCCTTCTGTCAGGTCCTGTGCAAAACCTCTCAATTACATTCCCCACAACTGACTGGCAGGGCAACCGGCCCCCTTTCTCTGATGTTCCCAGTTCCGACCTTATCTGTAACACACCTCCATACTTCTTCTCTCAGCAAACCTTTACCAAGACTCGATCCTCCATGTTCCCAGATCTATTTATGCCATGCCATTGCTACTTGATGCTGTAATTATGTCATATTTCACCAAAGGAAACATAAACCAGAGAGGAGCATGTGGAACAAAAGGAAACTGTTACTGTTTTCCGTCAAACACATTGTGTTAGAAAGACTTGACAAAAGTGAATCACTAAAAAAAAAAAAATCATGAAATGAGGTGTGAACGTGATGACCATAAAAAACAGGAGGAGCTGTGCATAAGCTAGGATTCTGCACTCTAGTTGTTTCACAAGTTACTTGGGTTCTCTCAGGTTCCAGAAATCAGTAATGATAAGTGTGGCTTATGCAAGACAGACAAGGAGAATTTTCACCACAGGCTCTTTTGAAAAGAAAAGGCCTTGGATCCACATCGATAAGGTTGTATATGACCTGTTTTATGATTCCTCGCCTTAACCAAATGTTTTGATTAATCAACCAATTCCTAGTCCCCATCATGTAGGACAAGAGGACTTCCACTGACATAAAATAATCTCCATTATCAGATGAGTTGGCCAGGCTCTGAGCAGCGTGTCAGATTCTGAGAGAGGCACAGGGACACAGGCAGGCACAATACTACAGAAGGCACAGTTCCACCCTAACCAACAGCGGGGTCTTGGGCAAAGCTTCTATCCTTTTGGAGCTCAGTTTTCTTACCTGTTAAATAATATCTGCCTTGGATCACTGTCTAGATGAAAGGAGATGGCATTGCCTACACCCAGCTTGAGGCCAGACCTATTGGGAAATGTGAGCTTCCTTTGCTGACCCTGAATGAAAGAAAGGGGATGAAATGAGCTTTGGTGGGTGGATTGGATGTGGTTAAGTGGGAAAGACAGATGGCATCCCTCCTTGTTGGCGACTCCAACTCACCAAAGCAGGCAGTCTTTGGAGAGAGATGCCTGATGAGTTGTCCTCTTAAGTACACATTGAGACCCTGTGCCAAGGGCCAAGGCAAATTGATCCTGGGAGCCATACCAGGACTGTACTGAAGCCAAGCAAAGGGGGAGCTTCCAGGGTCTGCAAGAGTTGGGAGCTGCTACATGAGCTGGGTTTGGGAGGGGTCCATTTGCAGGAGATCTGAGCTCTGGGACCTAAAAATTTTTTTCCTTAATAGTTGAGTCTATGACTTCCCCAGATGCTGAACCAAAAACTAAGGCGTGCCCTGGGCCTAGTGCAAGAGGATGCCCTACTCAGCTCCTCAGAACACATCTGTCTATGTGTGTCTGTCTGTCTCTGTCTCTCTCTCGTGTGGCTGAGTCAGAGAGGAGTCCTCATGTTTCACTGATTGGCCGTTTTTGCCCTTCCCAGTACACCCATTCCCAGCCCACAAGATGCAGAAAGAGCTGCTGCTAGCATGAGTTATTTTTGTCAGCTGAGTCACCACACTAGAAGGCAAGATATAGCCCTGCCTCTCTCTGCTCTGAGGGGCTAGAACCACTGAAAGCCCTAGCTGAGACATTGCCCAGAGTCCAGCCTCCAGCTGAAGAGGGGCTGCCAATACATCGATAGGGCCCATCCCGCCCCACCTCTGCCACTTAGCCCTGCCCTGGTGATGAGGATTCTCAGGGGTTACCAGTAGCCATCCATCATGGGCTGCCTGCAGCCTCGGGGCCTTATGTGGGGATGGTTGCTCCCTAATGCTCACTTGCATCCATGGTAATGGTGCCCCCGTCCTTGGCTGCCTGGAGCACAAGGCTCTGTGTTCCCTTGGGTGATGGAACTCCAGGGTCCACCTGATGTCCACCCCGGGGTCTGAGCCCCAGCCCTGTCCACACGGCCTGACTGCTGCCTCATAGGATGCTTCCCCTCTGGCCCCTTCGCTTCCCCATACCTCCTGAAATACTAGGCAGGAATGGTCCCCATGTGGGCACAGGCATATTTTTCTGGGAAATCCCAAGGAACTCCTTGACCCCCAGGGCGGACCTGGGAAGGTTCTAAGTGAAACAGCCCTTTAGCAAGACCGACCTGGCAATGTGCAAGGTGGGCTCTCCTCCTTTCTTCTGTAAGGTTCCCTCTTGTGGGGTCGGAGGGCACTTTGAGGAGGCTCCAGGGTTGTGGCACATCAGTGTGTGCTTTTCCTGTAACAGCATTCATAGGTGACAAGGCATCTCTCTCTGAGTGTCTCCACTGGAATAACAAGGCTTGTCATCTCTATTATTTTTCTCTTTTTTTCCCCACATTCTGAACATCTTTAAAGAGGAAATCATTTTAACTCAGCAGGAATTGAAACTAGAGATGGAGTGAATCACCCTGGTCTCATCTAAAATAGACAAGAAGGCCGAGTTTGGTGAGAGCTGTATTCAACCATTTACTTAGACACTGTGCACAGCTGCAAGAAGTGATACCCTTGTAAATAAATCACCCGCTGGCAGCCTCGCCTTGGAATATTTATAAGGAAACAGACCTGGGCAGGGAGAGCAGTAAGTGTAGGCTACAAAGACTATCGGGAGAAGGGCTTTACAGTGCGCACCAAAAGTTTGACTCTCGGTGGCCTTCAGGGAGATGGGAGAAAGAAAGGAAAGCTGCCAATTCTACTAGGCAGGGAAATGGCTTGCAAAACGCCATTTCATTTTCAACAGTGGCCTGTCCTTGTGTCTCTCTGTGAGTCTTCCTCACCACAGGAGAGGGGAGCTTAGAAGGGAAGTCTGTCTGTCGTCCTTCTCAGCCTCCAAGCTTGGGCAAGGCAGCTAGTGCAGGGCACCCTCAGATGCCGGAGGGGTTCCCCAAGTTTGCTCCTCAATTATACCAAAGCCCTGTCTGCACCACAGGCCACAGGGAAGCCTGGCCCGGCCCCCCTTCCTTGGTTGAAATGTTGATAAAGCGCTTTAGGTGAAAGCGGATCTGCCATGGAGACGGGATACGGCGGGGCCTGTGAGTATCAGTGTACATTTATCTCGGTGCAGAGCCAGTTGCTGCAAGGGGACCCCCAAGTTCAGCGAGCGCAGTGTAACCTTAGGCAAGCCACCTCCTCTCTGAGTGTCTTCCCCACCTCCACCTCTCCCACCACTCAGATTGTCTCACCTGGTAAATGCCTCCAGAGAGAGTGGGGAATCACACCCACCCCCAAGGAAAGCCTCAGGGCACTCCAGGAAAGGAGAGTCAGACACAGTGGAAGGCACACTGGGAATGGTGTGTCAGCGCTAAGCACTGCGCAAGTGACCTCGGAAACTTGATTTAGACTCACTGAGTCCTGATCGGCAACGGTTCATTCAACAGCCATGTGTCCTGTGTGTTCCACTGTTGTAGGTAATGATTGGGAAAAGGTGCAACAGGCACAATTCCCCAAGAACCAGAGATTTGAAAAAGCAGACACGTGAGTCACAGTACAATAAAGTCCACTGCGGAGTGAGTTAGAAGAAGGTACGGGGGCTGGGGGCATCACCCAGCCTAGGTGGAGGGGTCGTCATAGGAGGCGGCGTCAGAATTGCCTGCTGAAGGATGCGCAGAGGCGAGCCAGGCCAAAGAGAGGGGCAGGAGTAGTGACTTCCAGGCAGAGGGAATGAATGGTGACGGCCAAGGCCCAGAGGCAGGAAGCATCACAGTGCAGTAGAGAGTGAGGCGCGTTTGTGTTGCTGATGGCAATGGCAAGAGATGCATCTGGGCCTGTAGGCAGGAACAGCCACAAAGGACCTGGAACCTCCATTGAAGGGTTTTGAATCTGGTAGGTGATCCTTTAAAACCAGGAAGGACAAACATATGGACTTCACAGCAACTTGGATGGATTTAGAGTCTAGCATACTCAGTGATCTACCACAGAAACAAAGAACAGAGTACCACATGTTCTCATTCATAAATGGACCCTCAACATTCACCATAATGCTATAAGAAAGGGATTGGCAGTAGCGGGACACCTCCGGGGTGGGGGGAGGGGAAACACAACATCAATAAAGGCACCTGATCTTGAACCAGGCAAAGTGGGGACCAAAGGGAGGCCCAAACTTTACCTGTAGGATGACTACTTGTATACCTAATCCTGAATTGTACCCCACATCTTTAGAATAAAATAATAAAAATTAATTAATTAATTAATTTAAAGTAGCCCAGCGCATGTCTTTCCTTTACTCAAAACTGCAATGGCTCCCACCGCCCCTACAGTAAAAGCCAAAGTTCTTACAACGGCCCACAGTCCCAACATGGCCTGGTTTCCAGATGTCTCTCTGAGTATCACTCTGTCACCCAGACTGGAGTGCAGTGCCCGTTCCCGGCCACCGCAGCCTCGACCTGCTGGACTCCGGCGATCCTTCCGCCTCATCCTTCCAAGTAGCTGGAACTACAGGCACGAGCTACCGCTAATTTTTGATTTATTGTAGAGATAAGGTCTCGCCAAGTTGCCCAGACGAGTCTTGAACCTGCGGGCTCAGGCAATCCACTCACCTCAGCCTCCCAAAGCGCAGGATAGCAGGCTGAACCACCGAGCCCAGCTTGGTCTCATTTCTTTCCAATCTCCCCCCTTGTGCACTCTCAACATTCTCCCTCTTCCTTGAACAAGTCAGGCAGCTCCTGCCCCGGGACTTTTGCACTGCCTGTTCCCTTTGTCCTGAATGTTCTTTCCCCTAGCTATCTGCATGACTCACTCCCTCGCCCCCGTAAGTCTTTTTGAAATGCCACTTCTTGATGAGGCCTGCCTTGCCCTTCCTTTCAAAACTGCAGCTCTCTCTTTTCCTCATTTCACACTTCTGGGTCCCCTTACTCTGTTCAATGATTGTCTTTCAGATAATTTTTTAATGCACTGTATACTTTTTAAATGTATCTTTTAAATTTATTTCTGTATTTATACCCAACCAACTAGAATACAAACTCAACCAGAGCAAGTATTTTTATCTGCCTTGTTTACTACTGTACCCCAGCACCTAGAACAATGACTAGCATGCAGAAGGCGGTCAATAAATATCTCCTAGTTAGTGAGTGACTTAGAGAGGGAGCCACTGGCAGGCATGAGGTGAGAGAGTGACATACCCAGATCTACACATTAAAATCACTCCAGCCAGACAGTGTAGACTCTTGATGGTTACTTCACTCCATTTTTTCCATCATGACCCATGGTAATAAATGATGACCCAGTGCCCATACTATGAACACACCAACATACACAAATGTCTCACTGAAATAAAAGTTTCATGAAACAATTGTTACCCTTTTCACCTTTTGCAATGCTCTGTATTTTATTCAACTCGACTATTCTATTCTACTGACTACTTCATTTTTAAAAATACATAGTAGTGGAAAACTCCTAAGCTGATAGCACAATCCACCAATAGATCAAGTCCTATAGTTCAAAAAACACTGGTGCGATGTTCTGGGATTAGATAGGGATGATGGTTGTACAGCACTGTATATATGCAGAAAATTATTGAATTGCAAACTTTAAAATGGTTAAGATGGTGAATGCTATATGAATTTTATCTCAACAACAAAAAAATCTGTAATGGCCTAGAGGATCAATTTAAAAGAGGCCAGCCTGTAAATAGAAAGAGCAGTTAGAAAATGGTGATATGAATCCAGGTAAGAGGTGATGGGTGGGCAGAGAGAGTTGAAATAGAGAAGGACAATTCCAGAATTATTTAGAAGATTAAGTTGGAAAATGTGAGAGTTAGAAAGAATCAAGGTTAATTCTAGACTTCTGCTTGAGTATTAGGGGACAATGGTGCTGTCCTATGAAATAAAGAACCCAACCATTGCACATAAGACACCATTTTTATTTTAAACAATAACTTTCATGTGTGGCTCATGTTGGCCAATGCGTAGAAGAGCTCTGAGCCATGCCCCACACTACTGGCCATTCAGGGAAGCCCGCAGGAGAGATGAGAGGTCCCCCAGGGTTCAAGGATGGGTAGCTGGATAGGAGGCAAGGAGGCCCGGAAGGCAATGGATGCAGGGGTCCTGGGAGTGTGTGGTGCTGTGGGAGCTGGAAGAACAGTACTACTTCCAAGAAGTGAGGTGACCCGCCAAGATGTCCAGAGATATGGGGCCCGGGAAGTATCTGAGGAGGCAGCAGAAAAAAGCCAAAAGGGAAGAGGCAGGAAGGCCCACTGGCAAGTCTCAATGACCTAGTTTCAGGAGCCACTCCCCAAGGAGGTTCACAGCCTCAAAAGCAGACTGGCATCGGCCTTGAGTGGCCAGCTTGCCTCCATTGTCTTGTGCCCAAGCATCAGCCAGCACTAGCAGGCCGGCCCTTGCTCCCTGTCATGACTTCCTGACATAGGGTCCAAGTGGCCTCTGATGACCCTGAAGGAAATGTCCTGTTAACAAGATTCCTCCATGAGGGCTGGACAGAAGGAGGGAGTGGTGACAACACCCAGGGCTGGATTGGGTGGAAATAGGAAAATGACTGGTTTTCATTTTGCAGGAAAGGTTCACCCCGGTGGGCCTGACCTAACATTTTGGTGGCCTCACTGGGAGTGTGACCCTAACATTTTTGGAGGTCCCACTGAGTGGCCTTCCAAAGAAGACCCCTGGCTGATGTTCAACGGCCAAGGAAGCCCCAGCCCAGTGTCTGCAGGACCGCATCATCAGAGAGCAGCTCAAAACATGTGTGCAGGCTCACAGCAGGACCTGGAGAGTTGGAGAGTGAAGCTCCATCTATTAGAGATCAGCTCAGACAGCTGGGCCTTGCCCAGACACACCTGTTCTGCTTGGGGGCCCCAGGACGCGCGCATTTCACCACAGGGCAAGAGGAGGAGCCTGCCTTTCAAAATACATAGAATGGAGCTTAGATCCCTCCACCCTGCTCACCCCCGCATCTACTGGCCCAAGTAATCCTGGTCCCTGAGAGTGGGGTATTCCTGCCCTGGAATTCCTCTGTCCAAGAAAGCTCTGTCTCCTTTCTCTCTGTTCTTCTTGTGGTCAACTACCTGCTATCCTTCTGAAAAGTCTCTTCCTTGATTTCTCCTACTCCCTTGCTACTCGAAGTGTGGTCTGCAGGCCAGGAGCGTAGGCATCCCCAGGGAGCCTTGTGCTCCACCTGGTACCCTCAAGCCAGAATCTGAATTTTCACAAAACACCCAGCCGTGCAGCCCTGCATGCTGAGATCTGAGAAGCCCATGCTGTGCCATTCTCACCTGCTCTTCACATGACACGCTGGCTACTCATGGCCAGTCTTCTTCACAGTCGCCTTTAACTTTACCTGCCCCTCCTAATGCTGGGAGACCCTCTGCCCTCTTCCTTCTCGCTCTGCCCCTCTACCCATGTGATCTCAGCTATTTCCATGGCTTCCAATACCATCTGCCTGTCATGGGCTCCCAAGTTCATATGGCCAACACAGACCACTTTTCTGGGGGCCTGACCTATAGATCCAAATACCTGAAAGACAGCTGCAGCAGACCCTTTTAATTCCACATGCTCCATGCTGACTCCACCCTCCTCCCAGCCACACAGCCTCACCTGTGTTCCACAGGTCACCCAGGCACCCACCCAGGACTCGTCCCAGGTGCCTCTCTCATCCTCACCTTCTACACGCATTCAGCGGTGAGTTCTACTTTCTAAACAGTTTCTGATCCTGGTCCTCTGGCCCTCCATGCTCACTGCCCCTGCCCCGGTTTAGGTCCTTATCATCTCTCCCAAGTCCTGCTGCAGGTCTGGCCAACTCACCCGCACAACGCTCCTCCGAGAGACAACTCTGCCATTCAAGCTGAAGGAGGCTCCGCCATCTTGTAGCTACTGGAGCCAGAACACATGGCCTCTTTGGCTGCTGCCACAGGGGCGGTGGGTGCTGCAAGACCGTCAACAGATGTGTTAGCCCCGAGCTGACTCTCACCACTCATTGGTAGAACTAACCACATGTCCCCATCTAACTGCAAGGGGTGACCCCTTCTGATTTTCCAGGCTCCTCCTTCACCATTGCCATAATACTTGTTGGCATTTTACTCAGTGAATGCAGCTCTCCCTGTCAAGGATACGTCTCTCTACCTCCCCCTGGGTTCTGGTCCCCAACCATGGCCTAAAGAAGTGCCCCTGTCAGTCTTGTTCTTGTCCTGGCCCGGTTCCTCATGCCTGACTCCTTTCCCATACACCAGTCATTTCCACCATTGAATGGGATTGAAAGTGATACCTCTGGTGCCATCACTTAGCACGAGATAGAAGCTCAGCGGCCCCGCCAGCACATACTTCTGCATGAGGGCAGAAAGCCAGCTAGTTGAATCCAGTGCCTAGGAAACATTCTCTGGCTTCCATTAGAAATAATGCACTGGGATCCAGTCTGGGGCCACCGTCCAGCCACGGCCTGACTCTAGTGGTCTGTAAGGGTGGAGTTGGGTGCACAGTTGGCCACTTTCCTGCTCCCAACTGCTGTACTGGGAGGCAATTGAATGTCACCTCATGTATTAACTATGCACAGGAGCCGGGCTCGGTGGCTCAGCCTGTAATCCCTCGCCTTGGGAGGCTGAGGTGAGTGGATTGCCTGAGCCCGCGGGTTCGAGACCCGCCTGGGCAGGCGAAACCTCATCTCTACAATAAATCAAAAAAATTAGCCGGGCGTGGTAGCGCACACCTGTAGTTCCGGCTACTCAGAAGGCTGAGGTGGAAGGATTGCCGGAGCCCAGCAGGTCGAGGCTGCGGTGGCCGGAAGTGGCCACTGCACTCCAGTCTGGGCGACAGAGTGAGACACCAACTCAAAAAAAAAAAAAGAAAAAAAAAAAAAAGTTTTTTCTTTGGGCATTGGGGTTGATGTATGTGTGTGTTTTCAAGTTTGTTTTGCACTGTATTCTCTGTAAATTTTGTGCTCTGCTATTCTCTTGGTAAGTGTGTGGTCATTCTTTTTCTTCTTTCTTCTAGCTTAATACCTTTTTAAGTGTCTCCTGTAGAGCTGGTCTGGAAGCTGCATAAACTTTTAGGGACTGGATGTCTGGGAAGGATTTTAATTCTCCATCAATGATGAAACTGAGTTTGACAGGATAGGAAATTCTTGGTTGAAATTGTTTATCTTTGAGGACTTTGAATATAGGGCTCCAGTCCCCTCTTGCTTGTAGTGTTTCTGCCGAAAGGTCTGCTGCTATTCTGGTTGGTTTTCTCTGGTAGGTAGTCTGACTTTTCTCTCTTGCTGCCTTTAGGATTTTTTTAAACAAACAAACACAAAAACCCCACCGTCTTGTGGCAGGCTCTGTAATTGTTCCTGCTATCTCCTGCAGAACTTCCACCTCTTTTACTGTCTCCCCAGTGTCTGGAGCAGGGAAGGAGGAGGGGCAGTGGGGAGTAGGTGGGACTGCATCCTCCCCTCTCACTCTCTTATGGTCAGGGAGATCCCTTTCAGTGGGGAGGTGTGGGATTGTCTCTGCCTCAGGTATGTACTCGCTACTTGTGGGATGCCCCAGCCAGGCCTATCCTGGAATGGAGTTCTCCTACTGCAACCGATATCCAGGCTTTGCCTGGGTTTGTCCCTCTCAGTTGTGTCCCAGCTGTGTGGTTCTGATGTTCAGAGGATTGCTGGGGAGAAGGGGAGTTGGGTCAACCCCAGACTTACCATTGATCTCTTTGGAGGTCTTCCTCATCCTTTTCTGGCCACACCTTTTGTCCTACAACTGGGTCAAGGTTGGGGGTGGGGCGCCTGAGACTCAGCACTTGTCAGGTCCCTCCAAAGTTTGTGCTTTCAGGATATTCCCTCTGGGTCACAATCAATCCCTAAATAGTTGATCTGCTAGTCACAGAGATAGGGTCTTTTCCTCTATGGTGAACAAGTTGGAGCACTTTCCTGCCCCGTTTTCAAGATGTTGGTGGGGTGCCTCTTTTGTCTTCTCAGGTAGGACTCTGCCTCTGGGCTCCCTCCACAGCCCTTGCTGCCAGTGTCCAGCCAGGCGCTGAAGTGGTAAGGTAAAGCCTGGAGCTGGCAACTCTCCTGCTGCAGTGGTGAGACAGAGCCTGGAACCAGTAGTCTCTTCCTGTAGCTTCTTTGCAGGAAAACTTTTGTCCATTTTTTAAAAACTGGTGCTCAGCTTCTGAGACCTGGGAAGCGTTAGAGACCAAGTAGAGAAGCTGCAGCACCAGCTGCTTCACCAGGAGGACCCTGGCCACTTGCTCACAAGCCCTCACTTAGCCAGTCGCTCCCAGCATTTTCTTTCCAGAAAGGGTTTTGTTGATTTTTAAAAAAATGGTGCTGGGTTTCTGCATCCTGGGAATTGCTAGGGACCAAGCTGAGAGCCCTGGCTGCAAGCTCCCTAACCCTCACTCATTCAACCACTCACATACTCACTCACCAGCACGTAACACAAAATTTTCGATATATTCACTCACTCACACCAGGACTCGCATAGTCTGACTGGCTTGGCCGCCATCTTCCCGACCTCTCCAAATTCACTCTTTATGGCTTTCTCCTAAAGGGGGGGAAAGTTTCTAAGTTTAGAAACAAAAGAAGAAAGCATCAAGGAAAAGATCACCACTATGTCTTATTTGTATAGATACAAGTTTTGAACAGCCCCTTAAAAAAATACAAAACCTGAATGCAACCTAAATAAACTGACAGACAATGGAGTAAGAACAAGCATTTTTAGCAAATTTAAGAAACAAAAATTTTATGTCAGTAAAGAAGGAGTACCTACAGATCTCTCTAGAAGAATAAATTTTGCACACATACATACGAAATAAAACTGATAAGCAAACATGGCAACATATTTATTTTCATTAGCAACCAAAGAAATGTGAATTAAAACAAAATTGAAAAATTATTTTTGCATATTAAAATAGCACACATTCAAATTAATGAAACTATTTGGTGATGCAGAGAGGATGGTGAGTAGACACTCGCTTACATTATTAGTGTTTATATAAATTGTTTTTTGAAATCCATTTAGTAATCTTCATTAAGCCTAAAAAAATGGTCATATATTTTGATTCACAACTCCACTTTTGGGAATCTATCCATAGGAATAAATGTTAAAACAAAACCAAAGCAATTCTTATGGGAAAAGATTTCTCTCAGTGTTTGTATTGGTTTTCTGTGCTGTTCTAACAAGTTACCACAACTTTGGTGACTTAAAACAGTAAAAATTTATTCTTTCACAACTGTGTAGGCCAGTATCACTGGACTGAAATCAGGGTTTGGCGGGGCTGTGCTCCCTCTGGAGTCTCTAGGGGAGAATCCATTCCTTACCTCTTCCAGCTTCTGATGGCTACTGGTATTCCTTGTGGCTACATCTCTCCCACCTCTATCTCTGTGGTAACATGGCTTTCTTCCCTCCTGTCTTTAGTCAAGTCTCCCTCTGCTTCTTTCTTAGAAGGACACTTGTAATTGCACTTAGGGCCCATCTGGATAACCCAGGATAATCTCCCCATACCAAGATCCTTAACTGAGTCACATCTACAAAGACTGCTTTCCCCACAAAGGAACATTTACAGGTTCCAGGGATTAGGACTGGGCTATCTTCGGAGGGCATTTTTCAGTCTACTACAAAATACATGCATTAAGCCCCATATTTATGCACAATACTGTATGAAGTACTGGAGATGCAACAGTGATCCAGAACATCCTACCTGCCCTCAAGGAGCTTATGACTTGGCGGCAAGCCAGATAATAAATTGGTAATTGCAGTTCACAGTGAGGAGAAGCCCATGGTGCTTAGGGGACCTGGTTTTGAGTGTCAGGTCAGGGGGGCAGTAACATGTTATTTGCAACTTGAATTACAACTAGGAGTTGGCTAAGGGTTGATACGGAGAGGAAGATAGCCAACCAAGGGGAATTCTTAGTTCCCCTTCTGTACAATGCACCCTCTACTCATCTTTGTGCCCTTACATGTCCTGTTACTTCTTTATGGAACACCTTGCTAACTACTCCTTACCCCTCAGATTTTAGCCTTCAGAGAGATGCTATTGTATGCAGGGAAGCTTCTCCCAAGGGTGCTCCTATAACACTCTCTACTTCCTCATCTTAACACTTACACATGATTCTAACTGCTGGTTTACTTGTTCATAATCTCCACTAAATTGTTAGTTCTGTGAGATCATGGTTTATGTCTGTCTTTGTCACTACTGTGGTCTTAGTTTTCTATCTCCTAATAGAGAGTACCTGGCATATAGCTGGTGCCAATAAGAACTTGTTGAGTGAGTGAATGAATGTAAAGATAAATGAGATTCACTTACCAAGCCTTCTTTTTGCATTGAACTTCTACTAAATGTACAAGGTATCAAAGCTGGCTAAACATTTGATTTGACATTCAGATGGATGCAGTTTCAAGGTTGTTTTTCCATTGTTTGCCTATGTGTCACCTGACATCTTTGGTGTTGTGGGGGTTTTTTATTTGCTTTTTTAGTCTATAAAACTTAGGGCTTGTATGAAAGTAGCTCTAAGGTCTCCTTCTGCCTTACAGTTCTATGATTTTTGCCATTTTCCAGTCAAACCATCTCTTTGTTCATGCATCTCGCTGTGTTTGAAATGCCCTTCCTCCTATTGTCTCCCTTGGAGAACTCCTTGTGTCCCTTTAAGGTACTGCTCAATATCTGCTGCTCTCACATCTCCCCCAAAGCTGGCAGGACTCCTCTCTCTTCACCTACTTTGCAAATATCACTATTATAGTGTGTGCTGTATTGTATCACAATTGTTTATGTGTTTCCTAATCCACTCCCCTTTCCACCTCTTCATTCGCAACTAGAATGACAGTTCCATGAAGCAGGAATCATGTTTTCAGGCTTTAAATCTCTTTGTATTCATACTACTGAGTGCAATTTCTGCATCAATTAACAGTTAATGTAGTTGAATAAATTCTTCTTTCCTTTTCTCTCATGTTACATATGAGTATCTTTAGAACATGGTGTAGGTCATACACTTTTCCTAGCAGGGAAGAGTGATGTCAATATTAGGGCAAGTCAGTGATAATTGGGTACCAGCAGTGCACTGTAATCTAATTTACAGAACTGCTTTCTGCAGCTATGTAAATTCAGTCCAAATGGTTACTCTGTTTAAATATAATTATCAATATATTATAAGCAATAGATGGACTTGGCTGGATTGCTTAGAGCAGGGAAGGGTGGCATAGCTTACCTCTTAGTAGGAAGTAACAGGTATTAACCTATTTGAGCTACCTGGATCCATTTGATAATTTACTCTTAGTAAATTGCTTAAATAGAACCTTAGTGGCCTAGAAAGTTAGCACATCTGCCTAAAAGTAAGCAATTTACTCTCCTTTCAGTTATTGGATTAGTCCTTAATGGCCTCTTTAAATCTTAATGACTTCCTCTGAACGTGGAATGGTGTAGTCTTTTATGGTATTCTAACTAAGCATTTCAACTCAAGTCATATATATTTATTGAGCTCTGTGCAAAGCATGGTGCTTTAGCTGTGGGGCGTACAAAGATGAATAGGACATAGTTGCTATCATCCAGGAGGGTACTATCTTATTGGGTACACAAGACAGATGTATGATAGATTAAATAATAATACATGATTTAAATAACAATTTGAAGGACTCACTGCAAAGATTTTAACGAAGCAGTAAATGATTAATTGGTAGATTAATTATTCAGGCTATATATAGTAGGCAGTCCAGGGAGCTGGGGGAACCATTCCAATTGTGTAAGACTTTATGAAAAAGGAAGTATTTGAGTTAGGCCTTCAAGAATGCCTGGTACAGGGGAAGGAATTTGTATTATCTAGGGCTTGAGTGAGAATGGCCGTTACCTGGTAGAACAGGTAACTCTATCAGGAAATAGTACGTGGTGGGATCAGATAGGCCACTTGTTGGGAGGGAGTTCAGTCTGATACACAGTACCTAGAATTCTTCTAATTCTCACTCACACATAGATTAGATACTATACGAATCCCCTTTTTATAGATAAGGATATTGAGATATCAATTCACAATAGATAACACCTACTGGTCAAATGAATAAGGAATTTTTGACCACAAATGGTACTGGTATTTGGGTAAAGGCTGTCTCAGCAAACTTCCAGTCCTACAAGAATTTGAGAATTAAACAGGAGTTGTTAGAGGAAGAATTGATTCACAACGGCCTTTAAGCTGGCATGAAGCACCCATTTACCGCTACTCAACAGTCCATGAATTTAAGTTGCAATCACTCAGTGGCATTTGTGCCATTTGGCCTGTAATGACATAGTACTTTGTTACTTGGTCTCTACTTCTGCCTGCTCTATCCTTCCAGCTCTGAGACCTCTGCCTTGATTGCTGCCTCCAACTTCTGCATTGGTTTTTGAACTTGTTTTCTCCAGTCTTCAAATTTGGTACTCACTAGCAGACTTTGACTTGACTATTATCTTGATTCTTGCTGATCCATCTCTAGGGAGAAGTCCTAGTTTCCATTCCAGCATCCAAAACCACTCTTGTGGGACCCAATACTGTCCTCATCCAGTATTCCACACAGGCTAACTCTAGGGCTCCTTCCTCACTATTTCTCCAAGCAGGGATGTGGAAGGGAAGAGGCCGGGGGAGGGAATAAGTGTATGGGTGGATTCAGACATGAACAGGATTTGGCCAGTGGTTGGAAACCGCTGAGTTTGACTGGAACATAGCTGTAAAGAGGAATAGAAGAATACAAGCATGGTACAGTCCTTTAGGATCAATATAAGGGGGCCTTTTATTTTTAAAAACTTGAAATGTAGCATTTCTGAAAATATTTATTTAACATGAAGAGAATTAGAAAGCCAATACAGCAATGTGTCCTACATGCTCCAACCCTGGGTCAAGTCTGCAAAATTGAAGTCACACATGGGATCTATATTAGGTAGATTTTTCTCTACACTTTCAAGAAATATATACAACCTCAGGATAACTTAAATTAGTGTTTCTTAAGGAATGATTTATTGGATTATCAGGCTCTGATGTATAAAATGAAGATTCCTGGGCCATGCCCACCTCTACTAGATCAGAAATTCTTTGAGGTCAGAGGTGGTAGATTTTTAATTCACATTTTAGGTATTATTCTCCACACTGAGTTTTTATTGAGAAGAAGACCAAGAAACACTACAGCCACACAACCAGGTTTCACAGAAAACCGTAGCACTTTATGATTCAGTATGATGCTGGTGATGGTTTTTGCCTCTTTAGTGGTACTATCACTTACTAACACTTATCTTAATATGCCACCAGTATAATGACTCAGCTTTTTTATTTTCAGTCATACCTTTTTTTTAAAATAAATGTTTATTTTAGAATAGTATCAGATTTACAGAAAAATTTAAATGATAGTTTCTACCTGGTTTATGTGATTTAAAATATGATTAAATTTAATCGAGCTTTTAAAATTCTACAGAGTAGTACACTATCATAAGTAACTCTAATACAAAGAGCTTCCTCACCTAGCTATGTCAGGGATATTTTCTTTTTTATTTAATAATCAATTTTTAAAATTATGATATTGTGGGTACAGTTAAGGGTTAGGTATACAAATATGCTTTGTTCAGGCACCCTTGTTGATAAGAGGTGTCTCCCTGTCCCCAGACAGGTATTGACTACTGTTAATCCCATCTCCCTTCCCCTCCCCCCCCTAGTTTCCCCCCACTGTCAGTCATTTTCGTATAGTAATACGTTGGATATTCAAAGGTTCACTATATGAGTGAGAACATGTGATACTCAGATCTTTGTTTCTGTGAGAGGTCACTCAGTATTATAGATTCTAGTTTCATCCAGGTTGCTGCGAAATTCATAATTTTGTTCTTTTTTATGGCTGCGTAGTATTCCATCGTATATATGTACCACATTTTTTTAATCCAGTCCTCTTTTGATGGACAGCATGGTTGCTTCCAGGTTCTTGCTATTGTGAACAATGCTGCGATAAACATACATGTGCAGGTATCTTTTTTATAGAGTGATTTGAGTTCTTCAGGGTA
>CAUYQG010080836.1:0-16230 GCA_963574415.1 Tarsius wallacei | reverse complement strand
GGGGGGGGTCAGAAGGAAGTTAGAGAGAGAGAAGAATAAGAGGGAAAACAGACATACATACCAACTAATGAGTGAAAAACAGACACAAGGCCAGAAAAGAGTGAAAAACAGACACACAAACAAAATTCCCTAAAGCATACCAGTAATCACACAAAGACAGTTCAATAAAATCATGCCTTTTGGTGCATTTTTCCCCAACACAAACAGTTAGTCTAAATCAAAAAGCAAAAAAAAGTCAAAACAAACAGTCAAAACAATAAAATCCAAAATCAAAATAAGAACCCAGACTAGCTCTGGAATCTTTCCTGAGTGTCTAAAGTCTCCTCAGCTCTGATCTCTAGCCTCTCCCCTTTGCTTTCATTGCAGGCAGATAGATTTACTCCAAGCTTGGGTTGGTTCCCTTGGCTTGCTGCCTGAGAGGTCTGCAACAGGGCTGAGTTGCCTGTATCTGATTCAGCATGGGGAAGGGCCTTTTGTCTCCTGTTTAGTGACATTACCTTAGAAACCAAGGTGGAGGCTGCTTGTAGATGGGCGAGGCAATGCAAAACTCTGGAAAATGATTGAGGTGGGCAGCTCCTCTTTTGCGGATCCTTTCTCTCCAACCCTCCTTTCTCCCCACTTGTCTGGTCCATGGGTGATCCACTATGATGGGCTGTGGTGGTGTGTCTCCCATGTCAGGCACCGGGGATCAGCAACACAGCTGGGTGCTGGATCTGGTGTGCCGCCAGCGGCCTGGGGTGGAGGAGGGAGCTGAGAATTCCCTCTTCTGGAGCTGAGAGCTGAGAGCAGCTGATCATCACCTTAAGATATACTGTTCCCTTCCACAACCACAGAGTACCAAGCTGGGTGCCTCAGCCAGAGTGGGGACCGGAGCTCCAAGGGTGGGTGGTGTGTGGTAACAGTGGCTTTGGGCCCCACACAGGGCACTTCAGCCAGGAATGGAGCTGATATCTCTGAGGGGTGGGCGCCTAGAGCCTCCCTGGGTGAGGGCGGCTTGAAATAGGGCTGGGCGGGGGCCCAGAACCCAGGGCAGGGAACTGGAACTCTGAGAAGTAAGCACCAGGCTGCTGGACTGGGTGCCCAGTCAGGGAGGGAGCTGGCAGTGGCTGAGAGCCAGGCGGATCAGTGTAGCCAGCAAGAGAACCCAGATCTTCACCAGGCGGTATCCAAAGGCCTCTATAGGCGGTGGCTGGTGGCTAGGGGCTGGGTGAGACATTGTAGCTGGGGAGGGAGTTGGAATCTCCACACAGCTGGGGCCCGGGGCGCTTATGGTGGAGCAGTAGCAGCCAAGAGGCCTCAATAGCCAGCCTTGTGTGGATCCTAGGGTCTCCAGGCCTCGGACAGGTGCAGCTGGCGGTGGGCAGAAGGATGGGGGAAGGAAAGTAAGAGTCTTTTTGGGAACTCACTTTCGGAGACTCTCACAATCCCACCTATGCCATAGTCATCTTTCCGGAACTCCTCAGGAGGTTTGTTTTAAATATATCACTTGGTTATTTGAACTTCCAGTAAGTTGCCAAAAATCGCATGATACTCCTAATGAAAAATTATTTTTAATAGTCTAATTTAAATATTAATCAATAACTTGATTAAACCTTTCTTCGATTTTTATAAAAGCATAGAATTGGAAACTTGACAACTTGTAAAGAATTTGTTTCTTGGTAGTTAGAATACTAATCACGAATTACAAGTGATTGTCTTAATTTCTGAAAAGTTTGCCAAAAAGGCTTTACCAGCATTTACCAAATGATTAATAACATTATCAATTATATGTGTTACTCTTTTACTTAATCACCTTACTTAATTTGATATGCTCTGTGTTGGAAAGTTTGAATACTATAGTTTCAAAATATAGGAAGTTTGAAAGTATTTTATAAAAAATATATTATCAAAAATGAAATGTATTTGACTATATATATGATATATAGTCAAATGTATTTAACTAGTATATATGAGCGGGGACCCAAAAAACCTGGAATTTACTTATTTAAAAAATTGTGTATTTATTCTTACATATTTAAACTTAGTCACCTTCAAAATACTCTTCCTTTGATGCAATACACCTATTGAGAGACATTTTCCACTGCCTAACTCGTCAATTTGATGACTTTTAGTTCTTTTGCCATTTTTTGCTTCACCTCTTTCACATCAGCAAAGCATTTCCCTTTGAGGACTTTTTTTTATATGGGGAAACAAACAAAAAAAGAAGTCACTTAGGGCAAGATCTGGTGAACGCAGGCGCAGGGGCGGGGGCACAGGGGGATCATGCCATTTTTGGTCAAAAACTGCTGAACATTCAGCATTATGTGGGCAAGTGTGCTCCTAAGTCATCTGTCATGAAAATGAGCAAACACATTGAAAGAATCTTCAAAAAAAATTCACTGAAGCAAAATGCAGCCTCTCACAACAGTGTTAACTGGTACACTGATGCCGATAGGTTTCAAGAACACTTACCTAGTGGGGGAAGCCTGTACTACAAAGGGCTCATCCTCCAAACGATAATTCTGGGTTTTTTTGGGTCCTCCTTTGTATATAATATATAGTCAAATGCATTTAAATATACTGTGTGTGTGTGTGTGTGTATATATATATATATATCTTTAGAGAGAAAAAGAGAGAAAGAGACCAAGAAAGAGACACACAGAAAGACACAGAGAGAGAGAGAGAGAGAGAGAGAGAGAGACAGAGACAGAGACAGAGACAGAGACAGAGACAGAGAAAGACAGAGGATCTCTCACAGCAGCCTCAACTTTTTGGGCTAAAGTGATCCTCCCACCTCAGCATCCTAGTAGCTAAGACCATAGGCATCACATCCAGCTAATTTTTTAAAAATAGAAACAAGGTCTTGCTATGTTGCCCAGACTGGTCTTGAACTCCTGGCCTCAAGCATTCCCCCACCTTGGCCTCCTAAATATATATATCAAGTCTAAAATATACATGATGCCACTGATTTAACTAATTGGTAAAGTCAGTCCTCCATCAGCCAACTCATATTCATTTTTTTACCACAAAAGACTGACAGCACTTTTCAGTTCAAGTAAATATTTTAATGTACATCCCTGTGGCAACCATCACATTTCTGAATTCTAATCTAGGCTACAGAGCTAAAGGCACAGCGGCTTAATATGAGTTTGTTACCTGAATGAAACAAAGTGCTGACCCCTTATTTCTTAGTCACACTTTCTTTCTTTAATTTCATGGAGAGCATCCTCAGGAAAATGTATTCTCAACTTGTTCCTTTGTTTGGAACTCAGAAGTTTTTACATTTTGAAGACATGTGAGAGATAGGTAAGAAGTATGTCTTGTTTTTATCTAAAGAAGAAGGACTTAATGAAAGAGAAATAGAAAGACAGCTTCAGGATGGCTCATTCTTGGGCAGATCAACTCCAGGATAAAGTAAATGTGAAATTTAATAATCAGGATATAATTAATGTCCTTAAGTCTCTCTGTGCCCATGCACCACACCCCTCACCCCCCGGGAAAACATTCCTCTTTCCTCAGGGATGTGGATACCCCAGCTTGAACAAGACTAATCTAGTTAAATCCATTCATTTTTCTGTTTTGTTTTGTTTTGTTTTTTTTACTGTGAATATACTTTATTTGGTCATTTTTGTTTACAACTGAAACTCTGGGAATTCAAAATTAACATCCTTGCCCATGAGCTTCTTGTAGACACCAGAAAAAGTTTCTATCTTGTGCTCCATGTTGTTCTGCTGTGCTTTGTTCAAGTGCAACTTGATGAACCAGCTGCTGTCCAGCTTCAAGCAGATTCTCTTGCCCACAATTTCACTTGGGAAGACCAAGTCCTCAAGGATGGCATCATGCACAGTTGTTAGAGTACGGCTCCTGGGACGCTTTTGCTTATTTTTTATGCGACTTTTTCAAGTTGGCATAGGCAGAATTCTCCTCTGACCAATAAAGACAACATGCTTCCCGCTGAACTTTTTCTCCAATTCGCGTACTAGCTGGACTTGGATTTTTTGGAAAGACTTCAGTTGAGGAACAGGAACAAAGATTACGATAGCTTTCTGACCACCACCAACTTCAATTTCCTTGGCCGCTGTTATGTTGAGCTCCCTGAGTTGAGCCTTGAGGTCCAAGTTCATCTCCTGCTCCAGGAGAGCCTGGGAGATGCCAGACTCGAACTCATCTGACTTCTCGCCGTTGGGCTTCACGATCTTGGCGCTCGAGCTGACCATGGCCTTCTCCTTGCTGAGCACCAGTTTAGGAAGAGCCATTCATTTTTCAAATGGGTAAACAGAAGTAAAACTAGCCCAAGTCACATAGATTTTGATTGAACCTGAACATCAATCAAAATCTCTTCCTTCCCAGTGTGTTATTTCTACAGCACCTTTGTGTCTCTGCCGCCTAGGTCTGTCCTAGTTCCTCAGAGCTCCCACTGTGCAACTCCCTCAATCATGCTCATTTGTTTCCCACAAGATTCATATTCTGTAGTCTGTTGCCTACACAAATTCCCCTCTGACCAAAATGAATTCATTCTGTGTTAAAGTTGCCAGAACTGTGGACCTTGAACAACTATAGTAATAGTATAAGAAAAGGATTGACAGCGGCAGGAAACTATGGGGGGGAGGGACAGGGAGGGGAACGGAGGTGGGATTAAAGGTAATCGATATCTGTCTGGGGATGGGGGGCACACCTCATCAACAAGGATACCTGCATAATGCATATTTGTATACCTAAGCCTTAACTGTATCCCACAATTTTAAAATAAAAAATATGTAGAAAAAATAAAAAGTAAAGTTGCCAGAAGTAGCAAATAAAAATACAGGATGATTAAATATGAATGTAAAATAAACTATAATTTTTAGTTCTTTATATTGCATGGGATACACTTATACCAAAATTATAACTGCACATCCTCTATTATATTTGGTAATACTGTTCATCTCTGTCTCTCCTTCTACCCCATCCCAGGAAGTCTGCTTTCTACTAACTATGGGCTAATCTGATCAACTAGTCCTCAAGATGGGTTAATATGTGTTACCAGGGTAAAAGGTAAAGGGTAAGATTTTAAACCAAATTGTACCCTACATCACCTTTAAAATGGTTTTTTAAAATTTTTAAACCAAACGGGTGACTTGATATAAAAGTTTAAAGCACCGTAAGGCCTTTTGTCTAATCTTATAGGGAAACTAAAGTAATGATATATACAGTCTCTGACTAGGCAACTGAAAATCTAAAAAGGTAATTGGTATCATTTTTGGCATTCACTATATTATTGTTTATTGGCCAAAATACAATAAACGCTGATTATAAGTCAGTTACCATGCCTTTTAACAATAGTTCAGATAATTCTCATGTCTGTGAGGTAGATGTTATTATTATTTCCTTTCTGACAGACAGGTTCAGTGAGTTTAAGTGACTAAGCCAAGATCACACAGCCAGTAAGTGATGGATTCCGGATGTGAACTCAGGTCTAACTCTGAACACTAAGTTTTTTGTCATTCCATACCACTTCATCAAATCTTCACACTATAGCATCTTAATTCCCTTACAATAAAGTTACAGGTTGGATGTATTACTCCTGTTTTCCAGAGGAAAAAATGAGAATCCAAGATGTGCTATAGTTATAAGGGACTGAGCCAGAGTCAAAATCAGTATCACTATGTTGAGGGTTATAATTTCCACTACTGAAGAGTCCAGGCACTATTGTAAAATTTGGGGAAGATACAGGATTAGAATTCTGGAAAGAGGGGGGATAATTTGCCACAAGACTCTACTTTTAGGCTGCCACATAGTATGGCTTCAGGAGCTCTGGAAAAGGCTCACTCCAAGAGATCTCCATAGCTTTCTCAGTATTTGAAGTTTCACCAAAACAGATGCATATTTTGGCATAAAGATCTCTCTCTCTCTCTCTCTCTCTCTCTCTCTCTCTCTCTCTCTCTCCACCTCTTCTCCCTCCCCCTCACTCTCTTGCTGTTTTTGAAATGCATTTACTTAGAGAGTTAATGCAGTATAGTAATATTAATATTACTTTACCATATTAATATTAATATGGTAAAGTAAAGCAGTATTAGTTCTTTACATCATGAATTTAAAAGTATATAAGGGTCACAAAGACATATGGAAAATGGGGACTTGAGTAGGTGGGGAAAGATCAACTGTTTATCTGGTTATCTGGGAGTATCATAAGATCCTAGACTTGGATAGCAACAGAAGGGATAAGAGGAATCTTTTTGTTAACCCATGGTTATCTGGGTTTGTTTTTGCTTCTGGGGCACCAAGATTTAGTAGGGTCTGCCCAGGCCCTTCAGAAATCTCATGTCATTTATATCTATCATCAGTGGAGCAAAGAAGGTGCTCACTGATGCCTTCGGTTGCCCAAGAGTGACCGGGCAAGCCAGCCCTGCAACTGTTCCAGACAAATCCCTGTGATCATTCAAGTGTGACCTCTTATCCAGGAACAAGACAATAGGCAAATGTCTGGGTAGGACAAAGTACAGCACTACAGCAGGGTATGGGGTAATTGGGCAGGGTCCTGGAACCGAATGAATCTTCTAGACCTACCCTAACTCAATATCTGACCTCAGCAAATTCCTTCCTCTTTCTGGGTATAGTTTTTCTTATCTGTAAACTAAGGCAATCTAGTGGCACATCCCTGAAGTTCCTCTGCACACACTTTGTGTCTCTCTCTGGATTGTGCCTAATTCTGGTCTCTCTTCTCCACACAGGCACCTTCCTCTCCAGAGCTCCACCTTCTCCTGGAGGAATGTAGCTTTCCTGCTGCTTCTCTCTTCTTTGGAGCAGACGTCTGCAGCACTAACCAAGAAAATCAAACGTGGGTTCATACAAAGGGAAATACTTCTTCAAATTACTTAGTTAGTTAGTGTTGGAACCAGGCAGATCTATCTTACTATAATGCTCCTTCCACTCCACCAAGTCTCCCTCCTCCCCCTCCTTAGAGGTAACATATACTTGAGCTCAGATTGGTCTTGCATTCACCAGGAGTCAAGCGCCAAAATCAGGCTTCCCAAATCTTAGCTCTGTGATGTTTCCACCATTCCTTACTAATTTCTCCTATAAACGAAGATACAGGAGGCAAAGGAGTTAAGTACCAAGTCTTTGGTTTCAAGAACAAAGGGGAGCTTTTGAATTTAAGGCAAAGCTCTTGGTCCCTTCTTAACCCCTTGCCTTGAAATCCTAGATGCTTCTCCTTCAGTTCTACCTGGGCATGAATTCCTGATTCAGATCCATCAATATGGGCCAAAAGTGATGAGAGATAGATCTGGCTCCTAAATACAAGCAGAGCAAAAACTGGGAATTGAAGATAGAGGATAGGGCAAGAGAGTTTCATTACTCACCTTTGCTGTGGGAGGGAAAAAGCTGAAACTCTCGAGGGATGTGAGTTCAGACACTTTTCTTACAGAGAAACCAGGAGTGTGCCCCAAAGAGAGGCTCACCTGTACCACTAAAGTTCTGCGCTCATGCAAGACGGATTTATCCTGTAAGGATCAGCTGAAGTGCTGCTCTTTTGCCTGTGAGAAGAAGTGCATGGATCCCTATGAAGGTAGTGGTATCCAGGCTGAGGGCAGAGGTGCCTTTTGAGGTTTCCCACTTTTTTGCTCTGTCCAGAACTGGCTGAGAGATTCCCTTGAATGGCAGGGCAAAGAGGCTAGGGCTCGTGTTTTCTCTTTCTCTGAGTCAGTTTCCAACTCCCAAGTACAAAACATGAGTCTAGGCAAGGTGGCCCTCCACCACCGTTTTATTTTATTTAGGTCTTTATTTTTGAGTTGGAGTCTCACTCTGTCGCCCAGACTGGAGTGCAGTGGCCGCTCCCGGCCACCGCAGCCTTGACCTGTTGGGCGCCAGCGATCCTTCCGCCTCAGCCTTCCAGGTAGCTGGAATTACAGGCGCGCGCTACCACTCCTGGCTAATTTTTTGATTTATTGTAGAGATGAGTTCTCACCAAGTTGCCCAGGCGGGTCTTGAACCCGCGGGCTCAGGCAATCCACTCACCTCAGCCTCCCAAGGCGCGGGATTACAGGCTGAGCCACCGAGCCCAGCAACCACCATTTTATTGATGCTAGTCTTCCTCGGTCCAATGTTCAACCATTCACAAATCACGAATACTTGTTGCGTGTTCTCTGTGTTAAGAGACTGTTCTTGACACTGTGGCAAAATCAAACCTCAGTCAGTTTAGACACTGGTTGTTTTTTGGACTCTTTGATATTCAAGGAGGTTTTATGGCAATTCAAAGTATTGAGCTTCTAATATGTGCAGGGAACTGTGCATTTTATAAAGATTTGTTCATTCACTCATTCATTTATTCATTCAACAATTATCTATTGTTAATGCACTTTGAACAAGGACCACCAGGAACACCCCTGTAGTTGAACAAGTTGGATTTATTACTCATTGTAGTGAGGGGGAATGTTCATCATAGACAACCACAAGGCATTTCAATAAGAAGCTGTTAGAAAGTATCTATTATAGGATTTAGGTTTGGACTGAGTAATTTGGGGGAGGGTCTAAAGAAGTGAGGGCTTGCTCTGGATTGGTTGCTGTCAGAAAGTGAAAGCAATTCTATGATTGAGTATCCCAGAAAATCTTAACTATACAAAAGTCAGACTAGAGTGTGGATAAATCTGTGATTGATTGGTAGAGAAGTATAAGTCACTCATGTTAGATGTAAGAGGGGAGTGTTTGGTATTTTGTAGGTTTCACAGTGATCTTGTTTTTGCCTCACTGTGTTATTATCTCAGAGTGACCTTGTTTGGTGTGGATGTCCTAAGAAATTTTTATGTCCAATAGGGGGTCCACATGGCTTAGCCGTGAGTGTCAGATCAATTTTCAAACATCAGGGGCTGCTTTTTTTCTTCCTGGCATTCCATTCCTGTGTACAAGGCACTTGGTGAGGCACTTTGGATATAGTTTCTGAACAAGTATTGCCATCCTAAGGCTCAGGAAAGTGGAGAAGAAAGATCAGCTTCAAAGTGCAAAATTCTTATATGCTTTTATTTTTTATTCTTTTATTTTATTATTTTATTTATTTATTTTTTTTTTGAGTTGGAGTCTCACTCTGTCGCCCAGACTGGAGTGCAGTGGCCGCGCCCGGCCACCGCAGCCTCAACCTGCTGGGCTCCGGCAATCCTTCTGCCTCGGCCTTCCAAGTAGCTGGAACTACAGGCGCGTGCTACCACGCCTGGCTGATTTTTTTGATTTATTGTAGAGATGAGGTCTCGCTTGCCCAGGCGGGTCTCGAACCTGCGGGCTCAGGCAATCCACTCACCTCAGCCTCCCAAAGGCGTGGGATTACAGGCTGAGCCACCGAGCCCGGCTTTATATGCTTCTAATAAAATTCTTTGCAAGGAAGAAGTGGTGCTCAGAGGTGCTATGTTACATACAGTCGCAGCAGAAGAGGTAGAACTAGAACCTATACCTTTTTAAAAAATCGTGTCTCTTTCTATGACTTGGATGATAACACCGTGAAATATGACAAAGGTTGGGGAACTGATTCTGCCATTTATGTTCTTCCCTCTTTGCTTCCTGACTTCAGAACCCTGCATGCTACCCGTGAGTGAAGGAAACTGTAATGATCATCTACAGCGCTGGTATTTTGACATTGAAAATTATGCATGCACATTATTTATATACAGAGGCTGCAATGGAAATGCCAATAATTTCTTCAGCAAGGATGACTGCAACAAGGCCTGCATGTTAGTTGGTGAGACCCACATCCTGACCACCTGAGGGCCTCGTTTAACTAGAAATAGTACACCAGTGAGGTTATAGGCTCAGGCTTTGAGGTTAAAATTCCTTGGTTCAGGTCTTAGCTTTGTCATTCACTGGCTGAGCGGTTTTGGGCCTGTTGTCTCCCTTAATAACTTTCCATTTTCTTATCTATAAAGTGAGGATAACAATAGTATTTTCCCTATGGAATTGTTCTGGGAAAAAAAAAGATAGTATGCGTAAAGTGTTCATAAATTTTGGCCAGTGGGATCTGAATGCCAGATATACCCCCTTGGAATAAGGTGTTTCCTTATCATATTAACCTGTTGAGTATCACCCTGAGGATTCACCCAAGAATGAAGTACAGACAAGCCAGCCGTGGAATCTCATGGAGTAAGAGTAGACACTGGAGGTAAAGAGAAGGGTGGAGTGAAGGTGAAGGCTATGGATTCTTTCCTTAATGTAACAATCATCACCAATAATTTTGGGAGACAGTGTCCTACAGAATCTATGAGTCGAGCAACCTAGATTAAAATATGGCTTTACCCACTTATTGCAACTTTCTTCATCTCTTTGAATTTCAGTTCCCTCCTCTGCAATAATAGAATAATAGCAAACATCTCAATGAGTCGTTGGTGGGATTATGTGTGATTTAAAAAAAAACACACACAAAGACTTGACACAAGCCACTGTATCCAGCGGCAACAATTGAGACAGTGACCACTGATCTTCAAAATGCAGCACTGTGTAATTTACAAGACAGCTTTGCAATTTTTTAAAATATATACTATTTGGTTTTTTGTTTTGTTTTGCTTTTGAGTTGGATTCTCACTCTGTCACCCAGGCTGGAGTGCAGTGGCATACTCACAGCCACCCCAGCATCGACCTGCTGGGCTCTGGCGATTTCTTCTGCTTTAACCTTCCAAGTAGCCAGAACTACAGGCGCACGTTACCACACCTGGCTAATTTTTTTAATTAATTGTAGAGACGAGGTCTCGCCAAGCTGGTCTTGAACCTATGGGCTCAGGCAATCTATTCACCTTGGCCTCCCAAAATGCTGGGATTACAGTCTGAGCCACCAAGCCCGACCAGCATTGCAATTTTGTCCTCAGATTCCATGAGGCAAGCTGAAAAATGTACCATTACCATTGCTTTACAGATGAGAAAACAGTCAGAGAGGTAAAGTTAGTTGCCCAAGAACCTACAGTCAGTCAGGAGTACAGATGGAATTTTAATTCTATGGGCCCAATGAGCCTGAATGACCAAGGCATTCCTGTGGCCTGATTTGGTGAAACTAGGACCACAGGCTTCCTTTTATAGGAGACTCTAAGGACTCATGGTGCTGTGGACAAAACGTTGATTTTCTCAGTTCAGGAAGGCTGGTTTGTGAGAAATTTATGTTGGAATTTAGAGGCAACCTGATAATACCTCTGAGAGTATAGTCTGAGTCTTACCAGGGGAAGCCCTCATAGAGTTTGTAATCCAATGAGGGCAACAGCTTACATGCACAAAATCTTGCAGAATTGATTTAAATGCTATCTATGTCTTAATGATCCACAAGCTTGTATCTCCAGCCCAAATTTGACTCCCAAACTCTACTTCCTAATCTACACCGCCACCTGGATCTCACAAACATCTCACACTTTACTTGTCTAAAACAGGACCCCTGATTGTATCTCTCCTACCCCAGACTTGCTCTATCTATACTCCTCCCCATCTTGACTGAAAAAAATTTCTACATTACACTTGTTGTCTCTCTTTCTCAGTTAACAGCCATTAAGTTAAGAAATAATTTTAGGCCAGGTGTGGTGGTTCACACCTGTCATCCCAGCACTTTCAGAGGCAAAGGCGAGAGGATTGCCTGAGCACAGGGCTTTGAGACCAGTCTGGGCAACTTGGCGAGACCTCATCTCGACAATAAATCAAAAAATTAGCTGGGCATGGTGGCGTGCGTCTGTGGTTCCAGCTACTCAGAAGGCTGAGGCGGAAGGATCCCCTGAGGCCAGTAGGTCAAGGCTGTGGTGCCGTGAATATGCCACTGCACTCCAGCCTGGGTGACAGAGTGAGACTTTGACTCAAAAAAATAAAAAGAAATAGTTTTAGTTCTACTTTGAAAGTAGATCCTGAACGTGACCACCTCTTACCACATCATCAGCTGCCTCCTTGATTTGTTGGGCCATCTTTTCACTTGGATTGCTGCAACAGCCTTCTTCTTTTTTTTTTTTTTTTTTTTTGAGTTGGAGTCTCACTCTGTCACCCAGACTGGAGTGCAGTGGCCACTCCAGGCCACCGCAGCCTCGACCTGCTGGGCTCCGGCGATCCTTCTGCCTCAGCCTTCTGAATAGCCGGAATTACAGGCATGCGCTACCACGCCCGGCTGATTTTTTGATTTATTGTCGAGATGAGGTCTCGCCAAGTTGCCCAGGCGGGTCTCGAACCCCGTGGGCTCAGGCAATTCACTCGCCTTAGCCTCCCAAAGCGTGGGATTACAGGCTGAGCCACCGAGCCCGGCTACAACAACTTTCTTAAAGGTCGTCCTGTTTCTGTCCTTCTTTACAATCTATTATCAACACAGTAGCCACAATGACCCTTTCAAAACCTGAATCAGATCGTGTCACTCCTCTACTGAAAACACTACAATGGGTCCTCAGTTTATTCAAAGTAAAACCCTAAAATAGCTTACATTGATTTGTGTAGATGTCACATAATTACCCCTATTTTATAGAGAAGGAAACTGAAATCATTCATTAAGTGGCAGGACTGGGACTTTACCTTGAAGTTTCAGGCACCAAGCCTAGTACACTGTCTACCATACCTTGTAATATGGTGAGGCATTTCATTCTTCCACAGCCTCCTGGAGATATGAACAGGATAAGGAGTACCAAGTTATAGAAAGAGATACTAGCTTTATTTTTTTTTTTTAATTTTAAAGATGTGCGGTACTATTCAGAACTAGGTATACAAATGTTCATTATGCAGGTACCCTTGTTGATAAGGTTTGCCTCGCCTCTCCTGACAGTTTCCCACTACTGTCAATCTCGTACCCTCCCACCCCTGGCAGTTTCCCACTACTGCCAAACCCTTTCTTACGGTATTATGATAATTGTTCAAGGTCCACTTATGAATGAGAACATGTGGTACTCAGTTCTTTGTTTCTGTGATAGATCACTCAGTATTATAGACTCTAAGTTCATCCAAGTTGCCGAGAAGTTTATAATTTTGTCCTTCTTTATGGCTGCATAATATTCTATCATGTATATGTACCACATTTTAAAAATCTAGTCCTCTTTCGATAGGCAGCAAGGTTGGCTCCGTGTTTTTGCTATTGTGAATAGTGCTGCAATAAGCATGTGTGTGCAGGTATCTTTTTCATAGAGTGATTTGAGTTCCTCTGGGTATATTCCTAGTAGGGGGATTGCGGGGTCATATGGAAGGCCAATTTTTAGATCTTTTAGGAATCGCCTGTTTTCCACAGTTTATACTAGTAAACTAGTTTACACTCCCACCAACAGTATAGAAGTGTTCCCTTTTCCCCACATTCTATCCTGCATTGATTGTTTTTTGAGTTATTGATGATGGCCATTCTGACTGGAGTTGGGTGGCATCTCAGTGTGGTTTTGATTTGCATTTCTTTGATGACTAGTGAGGCTGAGCATTTTTTCATGTATCTGTTGGCTGCTCAAGATACTAGCTTTAAAGAGAATAAAACACTGTTTGAAGGGTGGTGGGATATGGTGGGGTTTGAAGAAGCTTACATCTGCTCTTCTTTTAGTCAAGAAAGGACAGTGCCCACTTTTCCCTTTCAATAACCGTATGGAATGTCCAGCTGCATGTAAGAGTGACATCGATTGTCCCAAGACAGACAAATGCTGTGACTCCAGATGTGGCTTTGTTTGCTCCAGTGCCTGGGCAGGTGAGAACTGGGAATATACATTCCAAAGTCTACTGAGCATATGCCAAAGATGTCATGCTGTTCCATGGAATGGAAGGTGTCTTGAACCTCAGATGCTCCTTGGGCTGATATTTGAGGGCCTTTGGGAACCCTTCCCCTTTTCATGGCCAACCAATGCCCTCTTGTTGACCTCCTGACTTCTGAAGACTATTGTGCTATTCTTCAAAACCAGTCATGCATAATATCACTCTCCATTTTTCCCCCAAGAAAGCTTATTGTTCTGAGTTTCATTCTTCAATGACCTGCAAGGTAAAAAATATTCATTGATTCAAAAAATATCATAACCTTTAGGTGTATTTCTAATAAGCCGTCATGCCTGCACAGAACTTCAGAACATGCTCATCATATTTATATCCTGTAAGGTGGGAGAAAAGATTGGTAGCAAATGCTGTTGGGGTAGAGGCCAACTCTCCCACCTCTTCTAAGGCTGTGATTATTTCTCCATGTAGTCTCAGGAATTATCAGTGTTTTAAGGTCAGTATTGTATGGTGGCATAGTATACCGGCTTTCTGTGTGGCTTTGGACAACTCACTTCCACCTATATGATTCTCAATACCTACAATTTACAAAACAAGAATGTTCTGGGTACTCTCTAATACTCTTTCTACCTCTGGTACTCTGGGAGTATAATTAATTCTGTAGGAACCCACAGAAATCCTATCAGATTGTAGAGGTCAAAAATGGCAAGACTTTTTTTGATGTATCTCAAGTTATTAACTATAGAAAGTTATACTCTGTCTCCTCCAATTTATTGCTATTGTGGGGGGGAGATTGATCAGAGTAAAATCCTGTTTGAGGTTCCCAAGATTTCCCCAAATTTGTCTCAAATGGTGACCAAATATTTCAAAGTCAAGTGTCTTATTTTACCCCATAAAGTCAAAATAGGTTACTGCCCGCGCAAGCCTTTGGTGTGTGACAAGATTAATAAACCCAAATGCCAACAGGATGATGAGTGTCCACTGGAGGAAAAGTGCTGCTCATATTGTGGACTGAGTTGCATGGTACCCAAAACATGACTAGTAAGTAGAACATATTATCATCAAAAAAATTAATCACGAGTAATAAGATGCTATGTTTTGTCTTGTATCCAACTGCCCTGCCAAATTATCTTATTAAGTATAATGATATTTAATGGGGTTGCTTTGTTTTTCTATATAGTTGCATCATCTGACAATGATGATAAATTTGACTCTTTTTTCAACTTCATGATTTAATTTTCTTATCCTCTTATATTATGTAGTAACTACAAAATTATGTTAGAAATAAAGGCAATGGCATCTATCTCTGTCTAGCTCTTTGTTTTCAAGTCAATGGTTCCTACAGTATAAAAAGACATTCGTTATTGAATTTGGGATGAATAGGTTTTACTGCACTAAGATTAATTTATTTTATAAGGTTATTTCCTATCCACTTACAGCTGATACTGGAAATGACTACTGAATTTTACCAAATACCTTTTAAACATTTAGTCATATAATGATTTTTTATCTTCTAATTTGTTTTGCACAATAATTTATATTATTAACCTTTCATATGTGTGTCATCCTTGCGTTCTTTTAAATATATACATTTAAAAGACTGTATATATATATTTATTTATTTATTAAATATATATATATATTGCCGTTGTTTTTTGGTTAATTTACTTTCTGTATTTTCTCCAAAATACACCTGGCAAAACACATGAAGAAAGAAAATCAACATAGAGAAATCAAACCACAAAACCGTTTTAACACTGTGCACCATTAGAAATTCATTGGGTTTTTCAGCGCATCATTTAATTACGCTCAGAAAGGTGTATCAATTTTACTTTGTGTGGTTTTTTGGGGGGCAGCTTGTTTTTCTTCCTGTTACTGGGATCATGGCTGGCAGTTTGCCTTGCCTTTAAAAAAAATCAATAAAATTGAGTAACACCACAACAGCATTTAACCCCTTGGAACTTGTGGGAAGCACTGCTGCTTGAGCCCTTTTTTTCCTAACTGGAGAAATTGGTACTTTTTCATTGTTTTTTGGCTTATTGACCTTTCCTTGATCCCACAATACAGATGGTAATATGCAATATTTTAGAAGAAAGCAACTCAGTGAATTAAGGCCATAACATCCTATAGCATGTTTGATCATTTTTGCTGAACCTGCGATGTAGAGCATATCATTTTTGTACAGGGAATAAGTCATATTCTTTGGTGTGTTTTGTTCTTTTGTTTGTGTGTTTGATTGTTTTTCTTTCTTTTGGGGCTTTATGTTTCTTTTTTTAAATTTAAAATTGTGGGTTACAATTCAGGGTTGGGAATACAAATATTCACCTTGCAGGTACCCTTATCAATGAGGTGTGCCCCCTTCCCCAGGCAGATCTCTACTACTGTCAATACCACCTCCCCACCCCCCTCCCTGCAGTTTCCCGCCACTTTCAATCCTTTTTTATAGTAATACGGTAGTTGTTCAAGGTCCACTTATGAGTGAGAACATGTGATACTCAGCTTTGTTTCTGTGAGAGATCACTCAGTATTATAAACTCTAATTCCATCCAGGTTGCTGCAGAATTCATGATTTTGTCCTTCTTTATGGCTGCTTAATATTCCATTTTGTATATG
>CAUYQG010080834.1:0-13323 GCA_963574415.1 Tarsius wallacei | reverse complement strand
TCCAAATATTATGGCATTTTTCTACTAAGGTAGAGTCTTTTTAAGTCTACATGTGATTTCATCATTTTTAACAATACCATTCTTTTTTTTTTGTTTGTTTTTGAGTTGGAGTCTCACTCTGTCGCCCAGGCTGAAGTGCAGTGGCATGCTCACGGCCAACCCAGCGTTGACCTGCTGGGCTTCGGAAATCTTTTTGCCTCAGTCTTCCAAGTAGCCAAAACTACAGGCGTGCCCTACCATGCCCGGCTAATTTTGTTTTTTTATTTATTTTAGAGACGAGGTCTCACCATGTTGCTGCGGCTGGTCTCGAACCCGCAGACTCAAGCAATCCATTCGCCTTGTCCTCCCAAAGTGCTGGGACTACAGGCTGGGCCACCGAGCCAGGCTAATAACACCATTCTTAAAGAATGGGCATTATGTTCTCTGGACATGGATTACTCGAGGAAAATGGAAAAAAATATAAAAAACACGCATGATTATGTTTATTTTTTGTAAAAATAGTTACATTTAAAGTCCATTTTTATGTTGTTTCTTCTAAAACATCAATTACTAGATAGTACAAGATAAGTTCAGTTGAATATGCTGGAAAGAAGGGAATAAAATATTTGCAGATTATTTAATAATTTCTTTTGTTTTCTTTATGTGTGGCAGAAAAACTTATTTAAACTCCTGAGGTTTTAGTTGAATGATAGTGTTATTCAAAATAAAAATATGGTATCATTATACCTGTACTTTCAAGGTACAAGCCTGTTTTTATTTTGGTTTTAATTTACTGTGAGTTTAGTGGAAATAGTTGTTTCATAATGAGTTTCTGTTCATGATCAGTAAATAAAAATAAGAAGGAAATAGTAAGGAAAGGGCAGGATTACAGCTTCTGCTTTATAGTCTAATCCATTAGTGACACACCTATAGCACGGATGTCTTTAATTCTTGATTAAAAATCTTGATTAAGATGAAAGAGTTTCTGGTTTTTCACCTTTAAATATTCTTTACCATGGAGAGTTGACAGTGATGGATTAACTACTGTGTAATAAATATGGAACCAGAGATCTGGAAATAATTCTTGAAATATCACTTCCAATTCCTAAATCTTGGAAGAAGTATACCTAAATATCTGAGTTCCTAAAAATCTTTAAAGAAAATTTTATTACTTTTTTGTGAGATATGAGCATATCATACATAGAGATGCATGTATAGAGCTTAAACAGCTTAAAGGATAGCTGTAACTTCTATGGAACTACTACCCAAGTCAGGAAATAGAACACTACTAATCCCAGAAGCCCTCTCCATGTAAAATTGCATCTACTTTCTTTCAAAACCAGTTTCAGTTGTATTCAAAGTATATATTAAATAATTGCATGTAGAATCATTTTAACCCCTAAGTTTCAGAATGTATTACTGGAAAGAGTTAAACACTATAGAAACCATCTCTAAGAAGTACTTCTATTCCTGGTCCTTTTGAAATGCATTTAGTGGCTGAAACTAAAAGTGTTACCATAAGATAATTGTTCCAGTTGCTTTTGGTGAATAAGGTGTGAAGAGCATCCTTCCTTCTGTCTTTAAATTGCAGTAGTTTCAGATGAAATGTTATAGAGGATTGAGTGAAAACTACTTCCAGCTATGTTTAAAAAATGTATCATAACCAGAGATGTTTTATCCAATGTGTCAAAGAGTGACTTAATATCAGAAAACCTTTTAAGGTAATTTCCCATATGAATAGATTAAAAGAGAAAAAGATCATCATTTTCTTAATGACTTCACGAGAAGTATTTAATAAAATTTAGTGTTCTGTCTTTTAAAAATCTTAACAAATAGAAAAGGACTTTATTTTTTTAAGTTTGGAAAATATAGTTTATTTAGAAAGTAAATTAAAGAGAGAAAGAGCGAGAGAGGAGATTACCTCCCCAAGGCAGAGTAGGGTGCCAAAGGTAGGAAACATGGTGGTCATAGCTCAAACAGCCATGCAGACACACCAGAGTTTAACAAAACAATGGCTGAAAGGAAATTTCTTAGCCAGATACAGGTTATCTACAAAACATTATACTCACTGAAACATCACACATATTCCGTTTGCAATTAGAAATGAAACATATCTTCTCCCACTGTTTCTGTTAACCAATTAGAGAATGTAGCAATAAAATAAGAAATTAACCAATTAGAGATTGTAGCAATGAAATAAAAAAATAAAAATTCAAATATGATAAACATATCTAAATTAAAATTAATATATTTCTATATTACAGATAATTTTATATATATAATTAATGTACATTTAAAAAACACTATCTTTCTTTGAAATAGCCATGATTCAAACTATTTTGCAATGATGGTACTTAAAAGGGAAGGAAAGTAGATTATTTTTATGCATCTATATATTTGTTGCTTATGATTTTAGAAATATAATGTTTGTTTCTATTCAAATATGTTGATAGATGGAAAAAACATGGACAAAATGAAGTCTATAGAAAACAATGATTGCCTATTTTGTCTTGGAAACTTTTTGACTTAAAAATTCTTCAATTACAATGTATTGACATAGGCATAATGCATTTTTATAGTAATTATAATTTAAAGAGGAAATTTTGTCCAAAAGTGGTTATAATACATTCGATTCCACAAAATTTGGTCTTTCTGTGATATAGATTATATAATTTGGAAATGGGTTCAGCTGCATAGAACAAAACTAATTCTGGGTGTGGTGGCTCACACCTGTCAATCCCAGCACTTTGGGAAGCTGAGACAGGAGAATTGCTTAAGGCCAGGAGTTCAAGACCAGTCTGGACAGCATAGCAAGACTCTGTCTTTACCAAAAAAATTAGCTGGACTTGGTGGTGTACACCTGTAGTCCTTGCTACTTAGTATGCTGAGATGGAAGGATTCCTTGAGCCCAGGAGTTCGAGGCTGCAGTGAGCTATGATCATGCCACTGCACTCCAGCCTGGGTGACCCCATCTCTAAAAAAATGAAATTAAAGTTCTAAAAAAAGCTAATGAAAATATCTTCAATAAGATAGGAGTTAATTTCTATCACGAATGAAATACATTTGGAGATAAGGTGATATATTTTCCATGTATTCATCAGGGACCCAGCTCCTTGCAGCTCATCACTCTTTTATCTTTATGAAAAGCCCCATCCTAGTGGTCTAATACAGCTGTTAAACCTCCAGTCATCACTTGTTCCTTTTAGCAGGCAGGATAGAGGAAGGGTAAAAAAGGTCACACAAACTTTGCACATGGCTTTACCTATCTGCCGCTGAAGCTGGGGCATGTCGTCTTTTAATTGAGCAGCAAACGACCAGCCAAAAATTAGGATTCTTGCGATGAAGGTGGGAGGGGGAAAGGGATATTGCAAGGCAACTTTCTTTATCATCAGTGGATAGTTTCATTTAATAATTAAGCTGATTTAATTGTTGGAAGGCTAGAAGAAAGGTACTCTTTACATTATTTTACCTTGTCTCTTTTGGTATAGGAATAGTGTATCATTGAGCTGGAGTTTTTGTTTTAAGACAATTTTGTCATTATGAACAGTAAACAAACTAACATAGCAAAGCAATAACATACATAATAAGCTTCATTAAAATTCAGTTATTTAGAGTGAAATTGCCTAATTCTTCCAGGCAACTCATGCTAGCAAGTTGTGCTTAGCATAATTGCTGGGTTAATACTATCTCCTTTTCCAGATTAAATATTTTTGATTAGCATTTATTATGACAGTTGTCCTCTTCATTTGGAGTAATAGCACATTGTTTATTGATATATTCCAGGACCCAGAATTAAGCTTTGCTTATTCTTCCATCTCTACCTGTTTATTCTCAAACACCTACAAATAAACACACACACACACACACACACACACACAAAGTTGTTTCTCTACTTTGTAGCATGAGAATAATTATTTCTTCATTATTTGCAAAAATAGACCCAAACTTAATAGTTATCAGAACATGTGCAGTCTGTGATTTTTCTGTCCTTTGAAGATAGATCTTGGCAGTTTTGTTGTGTGCTCACAAAGACTGAAAGATATTTAGAAGTTAAAAAGAGAAGCATGAATTTTAATGCTTCAAGCAAGTTTTGGGAACATTCTCAACCATTTATCAATCTGTATTTCATGACTTTACTGAAGAATATAAATAAAGAGTTGCAAAAATATGGAGCATCCTTTAAAAGTACTTATAAGTTTGGTCATAAGTATCATAAGTATTGGTCAAAATATCACTAGGACGTTTTCTTGGACTTGAAAATATAGATTCATTAATTTGTTTTGAAAGATAAGCTGGAGAAAAATAGCAACCAACAAAATATTGACAGAGAAGATAAGGAGAACTTGAATTGGCAAAAATCAAAAAGTACTCAATTATAAAGTTAAAACTTGACAACAAAATGGATAGTAAGATCAATGAAACAGCATATACATCTGATAAATATGCCTAAACTTATAGATACATAGCATGTGCCAAGACTTTCTAGATAAGATTTAATATGGCCATCCACAAAATTGGATAACTATTTGCAAAAATTATAAATTTATTTCTATTGCATGCCATACACAAAAATGTATTTCAGATGGATCCAAAAGTAATTCACAAAATAAATCAGAACCACGATTCAACTAATTTCAAGGTTGGGAAAAGGACTTGCAAATGGTAGGAAAACACATAGGGAAAAATATTACTAATTTGATTTCCCCAAAATACAACCTAAATTTATGTTATGTATGTCCAACATATATGTAAATACACGGAAAAGAGATTGAAGAATCCATACAAAATTGTTAAATTACTTTTATTTAAGGAATGAAGTGTTGTGTGAGTTGGTCTTTGAAAGTCTGCTTTCAAGATGCTATGATGTTTTAAGTCTGAAAGAACAGTGCATTGTTTATTGAATCAAAACAAAAAAGCAAACAATTAATGCACAGGCTATATTAAATGACTTTTATGAGCCATACTTTGAGATATAACTTTTCCATTTGATAGGCACAATGATGTTAGCATTTGAGAGTTTTCCAGAACTTAGTTCAGCATCAGGAACTATTCTAAAGGAAGAGGAAGAGGAGAAAAATGTTCTATGAATTAAGTCAACGCCTTACATGATAAGAAAGAGTTCTTAGCCTGGAAAATGGTATTGCTGAACAGTGCTCTACCCTAAGGCCTAACTAACATTTAAAATAAACTACTAGTACCTAAAGACTTGTTGACCCATGAGCAAATGTGCCATTAAACGTGACCTAGTACATGATAAATCATTTTAATGTTTGTAGAATTATGGTTTCTTACATTTGATACATGTATTTAGTGTAATGACTATTTTTTTCTCCCTGCAAAGTTACTATTAAATTGAGACTGCACCTTAAAAATGATGGTCCAAGAAAATAGATCAAAAAAGGAAAGAAGGGAAAAAAAAGAACTTTAACCCAACCTTAGTTTATAAAAATACAAAATAGATCCCAGAGTTAAATGTAAAACAATAACTTGTAAGACTTTTAGAAAAACACAGGAAAAAATCTTTAGGACCTAGGGCTATATAAAGTTTTTAGATTTGAAGCTAAAAGCACAATCCATAAAAAAAAATCACTTGGATGTCATCAAAACTAAAAAGTTTTGCTCTGCAAACCACCCTGTGAAGAAGATGTAAAAACAAGCTACAGAATGGGAGAAAATATTTGCAAACTATGTATCCAACAAAGGCCTTATATCCAGAATGTATAACAAGCTTTCAGAATTCAACAGTAAAGAAACCAATCAATCCAATTAGAAAATGGACAAAAGATATAATAGACATTTCACTAAAAATGATATATGGATGGCAAATAAACACATGAGAAGATGCTAACATCATTACCCATTAGGGAAATGTAAATGGGAGGCTCAGGCGGGAAGGTTACTTGAGCCCAAGAGCTTGGGATTACAGTGAGTTATGATCATGCCACTGGACTCCAGTGTGGGTGACAGAGTGAGACACTGTCTATAAATAAATAAATTAATTAATTAATAATTGGGGGGAAATAAATACAATGATATCACTATACACCTATTGCACTGGCTAAAATTTTTTTAAAATAGTGATAACATCAAATGCTGGCAAAGATGAAGAGAAGTAGATGACTTGTACGTTGCTAGTGGGAATCTAAAATGGTACAACCATTTTAGAAAAGAGTATGACAATATCCCACAAAATGGCCATACGACGAGCAATTGCAGTCTTGAACATTTATCCCAGGGAAATGGAAATTTGTGTATGTTCACACAAAGACCTGCACATGCATGTCCATAGCTGCTTTATTTGTAGATGTCAAAAACTGGAAACAACCCAAGTGTCCTTCAAAAAGTGAACAGTTAAAAAACTGTGGCATATTTATGCCATTGAAGAAGACTCATCAATGAAAAGGAATGAACTATCGATACATGCAACAACTTGGATGGAGCTCAGGAATGATGCTGAATGAAAAAAGCTAAGCTCGGATTACCTACTATATGATTCTGTTTATATATCAGTCTTGAAATGACAAGCTTGTAGAGATAGAGAACAGATTTCCTAGTTTTGCTTTTGCACTAAATTATGCAAGATGTTACCATGGGAAAAACTGGGTGAAGAGCACGTGGGATCTCTCTGTATTATTTTTCTAACTGCATGTGAGTCTACAATGATCTAAATCAAAACAAAACAAAAAATGAATGGTCCCTTAAACACAAAGGAAAAGGGACTAAAAATTCTACAGTGTGGTTAAGTAACTTGCTGAAAAAACATAGCATTCGAGTAGCAGAGCTTAGATTTGAACTTAGGACTTTTTTTTTTTTTTTTTTTTTGCTCTGTGTTTCACAGCTATACCACCTTCCTGGAATGTACTACTCTTGAAGTAAATGGAGTCATTTCTCCAGGCTAGCAAAAAAAGTTAGGATCAGATCTTAGGTTGTAGTCAAGCTCTCTTCAGCTTGTGTTATCCAAAATATCTGACAATCTGGCAGTACTTCTCAATCAAAGATCACCTAGGAATCTTGATAAAATGCAGATCCTCATTCAGTCAGTTTTGGCTAAGGCTTGAGACTCTGCATTTCTAATAAGCTCCCAGGTAGTACTAAAGCTGCAGTTCATAGGCCACACACAGAGCAGCTGTTTGTTACTAAGGTGACTTTTAAAATGACATTTCAGATGTGGTTAGAGAAAGGAAAGCATTTTCAGGGTGTAAATTAAGTATCGGATCTATCCATAAGGGAAAGAATATGTTTTATTTATATACAATTGTACCACTGAAGTCAAGACAGTTGACAGGCATTTTGAGTGTGGAAAGAGAAAAATTCAGGAGTCAAAGCTTGATGTTAAAGTAATGCTGTGTGGTCAGTTGCTAGAATAACAGCTGTTGTAAATGTAAAATCCTCTTTCTTCATTGATGTATGAGGAAAATTACTGATCAAGTAGGAGGTTTCTTCTGTCTACAGCCTAGACTGTCATCAAATCCATTTCCATTCATTTAACTATTTGATTTGTCCTGTAATCTAAATGAATTAAGATCAAGACTTCCATTGCATTCTGATCAGGGAGATGCACTTTTTTTTTTTTTTTTGGTGTCTGCTACTGAATAGCACAAAAATATTGTGCCAGAGAGTTTTAGATGCCCTACTTTCAAAGTCATTCTTTAATTATTCATGCTTTTATCAGACTTTATGAAAGGTGCCATGTTTCCTGAACTTGATATGGCTTTGTGTTTTGATGGGAAATTAATAAATGAAGATGAGAACTGGGGAAATGAAGTGTGAAATTGTGTGGTATTTCAAAGTGTGAGCTTCCTTTGTGATCTATATTTTATCATGTACTAGCTCACATTTGGTGGTGCACTTGCTCATGGGTCAACAATCCCCTAGGCTGTAGTCGTCTCTTTAAAACATCAGGCCTGAAGTGTAGAATTCTGTACTATACCACTAACCAACCTGACAGACTTGTGTTTCATGAAGAGTTCTGCTGAACTGCTTCTTAGGGCTGCATTGATGCTTTTAGTCTTTTTCTCCCTTCCCTAAAATAGTTCCTGATGGTGAAAATAACAGCACAAACTACTTTTGAGAAGCTCACATTCTCACTGTTCTCCTGCCTCCAATCTTGCCCTCAACCACCACTTCTGCCTCCATGTCACTGCCAGAATGATCTTGTGAAACACACAGCTGATCTTGTCACCTACAGGATAAAGCCTAAAGTCCCTAAGCATGGATCATAAGGTCCTTTGTACATTGGCTCTTGCCTTTCTCTCCAGCCTTGTTTCCTCTCTCTTCCCACTTTCGTGTTCTTTTTGCTCTGGTTGAACTTAACTACTTTTAATTTTTAGAACTCAACTTGCTGTCTCCTGCCTCAAGGTTGACCTGTGGGCTGCTTCCTCTCTTTAGGATGCTTTTTCTCCACTGTGAGATCCTGAAGAACTGTGTGTTGTATTTCTTTGAATTCCTTGTTCCAGTTCATTCGCTTAACATTTATTAAGGTGAACACCTGGTGTTTAGCTCAAAAACACTTTCCTCCTTGAAGTTGACTGTCTCAGGCAAGGCTGTTAGGTTTCAAGGAGTAGAAAACCCACAAATAAAAGTATTTATGTAAGTGAAAGAGTAGACCATTTCATGGACATTCCCGGGTAGGTCAGAACGTATAGCTAAGACAGAAGCTGAGATGTAAGATAGGATATGAGCCTAGAAGCAAGACGACTTACATTCTCTCTCATGATGTGCCTGATCTCTAGCTCTTTTCTCTCTGTGCTCACTCCCTTCTTCTCTTTTGATCTGCAAAGTGATGTTCTGGCTTCTCTAGTCTTCATTTCAGCTTGTTTATAACTTGGCTTTGGCTTCCCCTGATGTCAACTTGTCCCTGATTCTGCGTGAATTTTCAACTCAACTAATATCTCCTTTCCCCAATTTCAAATTACCAGGAAGAGATATTTGGATGGATCTACTTAAGTCAATTAATTGTTCAATTAGCTACAGCTGGGAATGGGGGAGTCATACCTTATTAGGGTCACACATTTCCAGCCAAGGTGGGTGCTACTGCTCTGATTCTGTCACTCAGAAGTAGATGATCCTTTCTCTTTTTTCTCAAGTCCTATTTTACTGAGCTCTTAAGCACTCATTTTTACTTACCTTCACTCAAAGTGTCTAAGGTACTTATTTTACTTACCTTCACTCAAAGGGCCTAAGGATTTTAAGGGTGCAGCACCTTGCCCCACATGAAGAAACCCTTCTCCAAATCCTGAGCTTCTTTTCTCTCTCAAGATTCTTGTGTCAAGTAAGAAGACAACTTGTTTTTTTTTTAATGGGCATGATCTTACTGGGATCATTATAAAATCTTTGTTTCAGTTGGTGCAGTGGACTCAACTCTTTTATTTATTTGTTTAGGTATTTATTTATTTAGTCATGGTGTCACTCTGTTGCCCAGGCTGAAGAGCAGTGGCACAATCATGGCTTATCACAGCCACCTACTCCTGGGCTCAAGCAATCTTCCTGCATCAGCATCCCAAAGAGTGCCTGGAACTATAGGTTCATGCCACCACAGCCAGTTAATTTTTAAATTTTTTTTTGTAGAGCTGAGTGAGGTCTTGCTATGCTGCCCAGGCTGGTCTCAAACTCCCGGGCTCAAGACATCTTCCCTCCTCTGTCTCCCAAAGTGCTGGGATTACAGGCATGAACCATACAGCCTCTTTGTTTATTTGGGAAGAAAATGCTGCACAAAAAAAATTAAATTGAGTTTTTAAACTTCTTTCAACTATAAAAATGTATCTGCTTGTCTGAGCTAAGGATAGTAAAACTACATTTAGGTTAATATCATTCTGCTCTCTAAACTACTTCCCAAGATATTCCAGTGAGAGTACCTTAGATGATAAGGGACAAATTTTTTTAGGAAAACTTATTTAGGTGGAAATATCCTAAAGAAACTCAATTAAAGCCAAAATGGGTGAGAGAATTATAAAGTTTTTTTCTTTAAATACATACCACATTTACAAATTCTTTCACTGTGCCCTGTTTGAAAATGTATCTTATGAAACACCAGTTCTATCATAAGGAGAATAATAATTTGTGAAAGTTTTATTGATTGTTGCCAATGAAAAACACTGGTGGGGTCTATTTCAAATAGGCTGCATGATCCTCTTGACAAACTTCTTCATGCTGGTATTTGCAAAATATATAGAATGACCTTTCTCTATGTGTGTCAGAAGAAGGATATACCTGAAGAGAAGAACTGTGTACATTTTCTTTTGAATTACCAAATATGTTCTCTTTCTCTGTCTCCATTCCTTCTTTTTCTTCCTCTTTTTTTGATTTTATCATGAATTCATAGAACTAGATTGTTCTTTGCTTTTTCCATTTATGAAAAGAGGATCTTGATACATGTTTTGCATTCTCCTTTTGATTATTTTGGGGAATCATGTGCATGTACCTTATAAACTTTTGTGTTTTAGAAAGATGAAACGCTGTTGGGGCCCGGTGTGTGCAGAGAAGGGAACAAAGATGACAAGCAGGTGACCTTTGCTTAGAAGGGTTAGCCCTTTCTGAAGATGGGAGGATTCTTCTCTGAAGAATTGAAAAGCCCCAGAGTGCAAAGGGGGAATCTTACATATACTGATTTTTGGACTCTCTCACAAAGGGAAGGTCAACTTAATATACAGCCACTCTCCAGTGCAGCACCAGACAGCTTGTTAGTGTCTTATTCTTAAATGCAAATGCTCAGCCAAGAATCATAAGACTTTTTAGGGAGATTCTGACTTGAAAGGGAAAACTGAAAAAAGAGAATGAGAGAAAAACGGGAACTCAGCTAGAACAAACAATGTAGGGAGGAATAAAAAATAGAGCTGAAACTAGCAAATAGAGTTAATAGGCAAAGTTGAGGTAATAGCTAAGAAAGAAGGATAAAAACAAAAAGACAATGGAAAACAACTGGTAGGAAAATTTGAGGTTCATTTCGTCTGGTCCCATATCCAAATATAGGAGATCTAAAGAAGATATTAGAAATTATCAAAGAATTTGTGAGAATATTTATCAGTATCATAAGTCTTCAAATTGAACCTAGCAAGATGAATGAGAGAAGACCCATCAAAATTTAGAAGAGGAAGTCAAAGAGAAAATTTTAAAAACTTCCAGAGAATGAAGAGAGAGAACTAAATTAAGAGATATCAGAGATAAGTTATGAAAAATTTAAATGGCACCCGATTCTCAACAACAGAATTGTAAGTAAGAAGATACAAGGGCAATAACCTTAGAATTCTTAAAGGAAATTATTATCATGGTATAATTCTCTATCCAGCCAAACACAATCAAGGCTGAAGCTAAAATAAAGATATTCCAAACATGGTTCAGGAACCATGCCCTAGTTTCTGAACACCAGTAAAAAGAAAAAGGTACTCAGGAAAAGTAACAATCATAGGACATTACTTGACTTAGGGAGAACAATATTAACATAATTTAACAACTTAAATATCGATTTCACCAAAATTTGTGATATGAGTCTATTGAATGCTAGTGGGATGGGAAATTGAATGGAACTGTGAATCGGTAAATCACAACATCAGCACATTAGAGAAAATGAAGGTAAATAGCAGAATCATCTGCTGAAAGAGTGGCTAAGAATTGGGGTATACAAGGAGCAGGATTTGGGGTAGTTGGACAGAGTACTGCTGTTTTCCTACAGATTTGTACTACTATTTGACTTTTAATGATGTATATATATACTACTCATTTTTAAATGTTTATCTCCTATTTCAAAACTTGATATATATCCAGATTTGGTGTGTATCATTTTTCTCAAACTTTACTGTGAGATCCTGAAGAACTGTGTGATATATTTCTTTGTATTCCTTGTTCCCATTAATTTGCTTAATATTTATTATGCCAATGTATTATTGTATGCTAGGTGCAGGGATATAGCAGTGGAATGGGCAGGATACATGCTCCCCAAATTAAAAAATAAGAAAAGAGCTTTTTTCAGAATTTGGAGACGTGTATAAGGCCTCAGCCAACACTGTGCATGAGGTAGAAGTAAACATGAGTGAATGTATTGAAGCTCATATCCTGTCCTCTCTGTAACTGATACAAACTTCATAAACCCCATCCTACTGAGTATGGGAAATAATTAAATGTGCTTATTTGAGTTATCTTACCCTTCTGCTTTAATATTCTTTTTTATGTAAATACTTGGGTGATTTCTAAATTCAAGTCTCTACAAAGGGCTGTTCCTTCTCTTGTTCTCTGCCTTTTTAAGGGAGTGTATGGGTTCAGGCTAATGGGGCAGCCTGGCTCTGAGCATCCCTGGCCACTGGCAGAGGGTGAGTGTGGTGAATTATGCAATGGCTTTTAAAACTTCAGCTGGGACAGAGCTCATTTCTGTTCTCAATGGCTAAAGGAAGTCACATAGCCACTTGGTGAACAGTGGTTTTGACTTTCTTACCCAGCTGAATCTGAAGCCACAAAGTTGTGGGAAACTGAGCCTATCTCCTTTACCCCTGTACAGTGCCCTACAAAACAATCAAACATTTGAGAAATTTTGATATGAAGAATATAGAGAAGAGAAATTTAGAGGTAGAAAGAAGAAGAGCAAGAGTAGCTATTGACTATTATTAGGTCTCAAATTCAAATTAATTAATTGGTGGGGCAAATATGAGGGGACAGGAAACTCAAATTAATCGGTTCCATTTTGGGAAAGCAAAAAGCAGAATCATGTGTGTATTTGTTGTTAACAGTTCTAGATAGGCTCTCCTCTGGCTTGACAGTGTGATCAAACTAACTTATAAAAAGAATGGAATTTTTCGGTCTAGAAGAGACCTTATTTCTCATTGTTTGATTACATATTGATAATATAATTATATATTGACCAAATTTGCTGGCGCAGAAAGGAAGTGGGATTGGGAGACCCTAAAACTGACTGTGGGGAGTTCTCCACTCAGTCATAAGTTGTGCTCTCCAAAGAGTTTAGGAAAACTGTTTTTTATATGCATAAAAGTGTGATTGTTTCCCCTCAGAATTTTTGTATAATTTTATTAATGTTGACTTTCTCCTTAGGAGAAACATTTAAATACAAAAGTTAGTGAATGCTTAGGTTGCGTGCATATGTATTTTGATTATGGATTGGAACATGTTGCATAATTAAACTTAAATATTTGAATGATATTTCATTTGCTATATCCTTGGAGGATAATTGGAACTCAGTAAACAATTTCCCCTCTAGTGTTTTTTGTTTTTATATAACAAAGGCAGTTTTAATGAACTTTTATCTCGTTATACTGTTTTACCAATAGTGGTTTAAATATTAAAATGAAGGGTAAAATAGTAAGTTTTATTCTTTTTCAGGCCAATAATTAATACTGCTCA